>CAJQZN010016836.1:0-13595 GCA_907164685.1 Colias eurytheme | reverse complement strand
GGGACCACAAAACTGGTTGGCAACATCTGTCTATAGGATGTCTGGGATCTATACAATATATATCAGAAGTCAGATTTAGGTCCGCGATTTTTGCAAACGAAACTCCACTGAGAGTCCGGTCTATTTAGATAATAGATGTATATTTAAAAAGGATGTTCCAAATTTAAGTCCGTGGTTATTTTAATTCATTTGTTTTGAAGTAACCACACTTTTTAAATGAACTGATGGGAAAAAATATAAAAGAATCACGAATGCATAATCCGTGCGGTCAAAAATAAACTTATTGAAGAAGTGAATCTATGAAATAAGTACCTAATTGTCGTAATGAACGTGGACGAATAACGTGGAGAAAATATTAAAATTTACTTCTAAAATGGATGTGGTAAGTTACAATTAAATATTCTGCAGATATTCTTTACGCGATTATAAATCTAAATAGATATTATCATATTCGAAGTATTCATGCTATATCGGTTCCTTTAAATATATAAGAAAATTTTCTAAGTTTATTAAAACCTAAATTCATTTTAAAGCAGTTCCGAATTCTCGGATTTAAAAAATAATCATGAAATAAAAATGTATCTATTAGTGATGCAAATATAGGAAGTTATAAATTATCAGCTATCATTGTTTATCCTCAATTATAAATTATGCAAAACTAAATATTTTTATTGTAAACTAAATGAATACAAATTACTTTGAAATTCCGCGCTATGCTAATTTGTTCTTCATGACAAACATGATTAACTGCCTTTGCAATGAATGGAATATCAGTGTTTTTACATTTACAAAAAAAAGTATTGTTGAATGATCATGACGAAAAAATACGACACTTTATTTAATTACTTCCGCTATTTGAATTGAACTAGGTACACAATAATAATTGATTGCTTTTTTATTTTTTTTAATTAAAGTGAAAGTGACAATACTTTGAAGAATCCTTTAAGAACAAAAATTTCGCCTTCACTAATCGTTTAAGAATGAATTGTGAGGTGTCTTTTTCATTTTCTTTTTACTTTTTTAATATCCGTTTAGGTCTACATTTTAATTTAATTTTTACAAGAACTAAATTATTTTGTATTGTTTTTGAATAAGCTAATTTTAACAAACAGTTCGATGATACATTATACGCTTCCAAGGCCTTGACTATTCATATTGGTTAAATATTATCTAAAAAACAATCGTCATTTAAACCAGCTGTCTTAATTTATACAAATTATGAACGCATTTCAACGCACTTTAAACAGACTTTACATTTTAACATAATATCTGGCAGTCTGGCATTTAATAGAAATTAGAATATGGATTTTACCATTCGGATCTCTTCAAAATATTGTATTAATGGAAACAGATTATTTTCTGTTGTCTATTTTGCATCAGTCAATTGCTACAAGAGTATTATCTGTTGGACATTTATACAGTTATTATGTACCTATATTTTATTCTTATTTTTGTTTTAACTCTTTAACAATTTTATTTTAACGTTACTATAAAAAAAATTGTATGTAGCACACATTCCTAAAAATACAGCCCTATTTGATTTGGGTATTATTAATAAATTATAATAAAGATAAAAACAAATAAGAGGTTTCTTTAAAGTCAAAGCTGAAAAACTACAGACTAATTATAAAGTTACATAATATGCGACAAAAACCTTTTATACATATAAATAAACTAAAATTCTTTGTTTTTGGGTATAATTATTTTAATCATTCACGGCAACGTGCCAAGATAAAGTATAGACTTATAAAACTCGTATAAAAAATACGAGGATACGCTATCCCAGCTAATACAAAACTAAAACTTCAAAACGAATACTCACATAAACTTGAGCAGGAGCCAACACGAATCCAACACACAGTCCCGATATAATCCTTCCCAAGAGTACGATAGGAAAGTTAGGCGCGAAGCCCAGTATCAGCCAGCCAGCAGCCCATAAGGGCGCAGCAAGTTGTAAGGTACGACGTCTTCCAGCACGCTGCATTAGAGGTCCAGAACACATGCTACCTAGAAACGCTCCTAACGGTGGAATCGCACCTAGGAGAAATAATAATAAATAAATAATAATAAAAATATACTTTATTGCTTGCCCCATAAAAATACTTTATTGTACACACAGATGAAGTTGACAGAAAGAAAATAAAAAACAATAAAAGGGGTTAACGTACAGTAGGCGGTCTTATCACCCATGAGCGATTTCTTCCAGGCAACCAAAAAGCAAAGGAGAGCTGAGAAGTAGGAGAGTAGGCGTGGTACAAGAGTGAAAGTTCATAACATGTACAAATATTGCAACAATAAATGGCATGTACATACAATAAACGGCAACTATTAGAATAAAACTGGATAAGTAATCGCGAAGAATTCCGCCTGTAGCCTATAAAGATGCAGCGAGCTGTAAGGTACGACGATTTCCAGCACGCTGCATTACAGGTCCAGAACACATGCTACCTAGAAACGCTCCTAATGGTGGGATCGCACCAAAATTTATAGAAAATGAAGTAAGTAACGATGTAATCATTATCAAGAGTAGGTACGATAGGGAAGTCAGGCTCAAAACCTAGTATCAGCCGGTTATTATCCATACAGAAAATAATAAATAAACATATTTCCTCTGATTTCTCACCTTTACAATAACAAGCATCGTAATTATATCATGTCAGTGGTTTTAAGGAAATTGTTATAACCAGATAATATGTATATTATTATGGTTAGTTAACTTCAAATTGCTGGTATGTAACGTAATTGTCAATTGTCTCGTAGTTATGCTATTCAAACAAATTTTTTCTATTTTGAAAAAAATATTCTGATATTAGTTCCTCATGTTGCAGACAATATTACATGTTTTTTTTTAACGTGATAACGTTTTTAAATAGTTTTAGTCGGGTGACATGTTCAGAAACTTGTATCACACCAAAACCTCACGAGCGCGATCGCAGGTATAGCGAGAGAGAGACGGACCGATCTCCCGTCTCGAACGCTGCCACCAATAAGACGTTATCACGTAAACATCTCGATCATAAACCTACCAATTTTTTTTAATAATTATTCCATGGGTAACTCCCATGGTATAATTATTAGTTAAGTCGTCAATTGGGGTTTTTATACAAAAAGATTTTCCCTGTGTAGGTAGACACACGTCCCGTTCCCGTTTTTGACCCAGGCATGTAAAAATGTATAGATTTATGATAATCTGCTATGATACTCGGAAAAGAAGTTTTCTAACTACAATGTATATAACAATTAATTGAACCGGCGCGGTCGCGGAGTTTTAGGCTAAACCGTAACCGTGTAATATAAACTAAATAATAATAACGTACCTATCCATGACTTTTGCTCACTGTGCTGTATGAGTTCTGGATCGTTCGCCTCTATAGATGGTATCGCAGAGGCTGAATACCCCCGAACCAAACCAATGATGAGAAACGCCAACGATGCTCCGAAAGTCAACCATAACTGTAATAATAAATGTGATATACAATAGCATGTTTTTAAATTTCACTGTAAATAATATACAAGTACTTATTACTATTACAAAGTTATTCTACTACTAGAAACAGCAAAATGATCGTTTGTTTAATTTAATGAGAAATATTGTTTAGTTCTAAATTTAGTAAATGAATGCATTATTAGTTTTACATACAATAAATGTAATTATTAAGTGCTATCTCGGAACTCCGACTTATGAATTCCAATATCTACCCAGGTTATCTATTCTCAGATAAATAATTGTATAGAAACGGTACAACAAGAATTTTCATTGTGGTCTTCTTTATTTTATTATAAGTTTATTACCTACGGCTACTCTATTATAAAATGTCCTGTACATAATAAGAATTAAAAACAAATTATGACATGCTAAAAATATAGATATATGAACTCAAATATTTTTGCTAACTGCAGCCTCAATTTAGGGTTAACGTCCGAATTTTAAGAAATCACGATTAGACTTATCTTTAGAACTAATCAAAACTCTATAAGGGCTATAAATTGATGACTTTTTTATCGCATTGAATCATGTGATTGACAAAATCACAAACAATACTTGATAATCAGGATGAATATTTAAGATAAATTCAACCTTGTAATACATAGAGATAGCCGATAAAGATTCACATGAGGTCGAAATATAAACCATGAACTTTATAAAAACTGATGATGACATAAATGTATTAAATCAATAGAAATTAGATTTGACCCAGGATTTCACTGCATTTTCCACTTCCAGTCCACAGACAAATGGAAATTTATAGGAGAGTAGTTTTGCGTCAGTGAATTATAACAATTGTTCGCTTGACGACCTGATTGATGTAACGGTTTAGCACCTAAGGTCATACCCATCTAGCTGCTAACATCTTTATAGCACAGGATACGTCCTCAATCTGGCTCGGTAACATATGCATAACGCAGACTCACGTAGCGGCATATTATATGGCTCAAATATTGTAACAATCAATCGCTGATCTGCGAGGATGCTGTGGTCACCAAGGCAACAGTGAAAATTATTAAAAATGAAAATAGACTTATATGTATTTATATACTTAGTTTAGAAGTTTAACTTGCGTTGCTACTTATGTTTTGGTTTATTATTGTAGTTTAAGATGTAACTGATTTTGGATTACTGTGCAAAAAAGGTCACGAATTCTACGTTAGAATTACTCAATGAAACGTGTTAATAGTAACCTTTCCTTATTACCAACTTATTTAAATATTTCTTTTTTTTTAGATACGTAAATAGATGTTTCGACGTGAATACGAATGTTATATATAATATAAATGATAATATCGAGAAGAATACGTAAAGCATATAAAAAATTGTGACCTCTACAAATACCTGTACCTATTGTTAATTATTTTCCGCACATAAACTGGCCAAAGAAAAATATTTTTGTAACATTGTTTAAAAAAATAAAACATTAGATATATTAAGAACCATCAGTCCATTTTTTTATTACCAGCCTGATGGACCTATTACAATAATTCCTATGTGGCCTTTTATTTTTACGAAGTTACATAATATGTATATTGAGTATTGTGGTATTTAGTTGCTGGTAAAGGATTAAGAATTTCTTAATTTGCATTGAGCATTAAAAAATAATATTTTATTTAGATAAATATCGTTTTCATCCTTAGTTTTCATCAATGAATTCGTTAATTTTTACCAGATTTGTATTAAAGTTGTTATTTTTTTCTATAATTTCGATCTTCTTTAAGCATTTGTCTTAGAATACCTTTATCCGGTTTCTAAAAATATTGTTTATGTCACAATCCAATATTTTATCAATTTTCATTGCTAACGGGAAGTAAATCGAATCAAGTTCCTTTCGATGCAACCGCTTAACGTATCGACACTTCCTTAAATAAAAATAGAACATAAACAAAAGTACAAGAAAAAATATTAGTACTTTTTTCTCGCTAAACTTTAAATATTAAATTGATAAGAAATATTACAACTATAAAATATTAATTGAAATTCTACTATAAATTCAGTCATAAATCTGACTTTTTGTGATGCTGTTGAAAAAACTATTTATGTAAACCCTTTTGCATTTGCATATTTAATCCTGAAATTTATTTTAAATAGGTAGACAACCTTAAAACGCACTAACTTGTTTTTATAATCCGATAATGTATTAAAATTTTTATCATGGTACGATGCAAGTACAATTAAACCTAAATTAAACAAAAGAAACAAAAAATGGCATGAAATATTAAGTAAGTATGTAACAGATATTACCTACACATAAAATTGGTGTAACTTTTTATTACATTTTAATGAGGTATCTTTTGCTATAGGTACATTATTTAATTAACTTTATGTTCTGTTGATATAGATATTATATATTGAAACATCAAACAATTTTTATGTTTATAGAAATTAATTCAAATTGTTATTACGCTTAGTCACGTTTGTTTGTAAACAATTAAAGTGAAACCGATATAAATACGAAAGTAATTTGGTTAAATTAAATAAAATAAAAGTTAAATGAAAAATATTATAAGACGAAATATATTTTGCACATACTTACGTATTTCGAAACATTATTTTGGTGTTCGCGAATTTCCCTTGTAACTAAACTAGTTAAGTACCTAAGTTTAGAAATAGAAATAAAAATGGTTAAAAATCAACACATAACCCACCTGTTTTAGGAACGCTGTTGAAATTTTAATCATGTTGAAGCAGGAATATTTTGAGAAGAACCGATAACAATCGCTATTGAATTTTCAGCGGTCGCTTTCCTCGCTATGAAAACTCATCGGCAAGACGCGGAGTTTTCGCGATGCGGATAATGTCACGAAACAAGACCGCTGCGCCTTAGTCCTGGTGGCTGACTGCACCCATCGAGGCTTCCGCCATCTACTTTTGTGATTAGTGATTACAATCGAAAATCTGCGTTTGCATGGACATCAGTCGTCATGTGATATACTACTACTTATCCACTAATGCAATAAATAATCCATGTAATTTGACTGGGAAAACAAACAACACAATTGATTGTTTTTCACTTTGAAATTGCTATATTGTCTATTCTGAATAAAGGTGTTACCTACTATTGTTATCTACCTACAATTTAAACTCGTATATGTATATTAGTTAAGTAGTTAATTTTTAATTACAGAGCTGTAAACCAGTTTCACTCTAATAAATAGAATTTAAATTAGTCCATAATAGTTAACACTTAAAAAGCGAAGAGCCAGTATACAAATTTTGTGTATTCGAACCTGTGGTTTCACTTATTCGTTAACCTATTCCACTCAGATTTCACCCACCAGTAGCGAATCAACATATCGGATAACTCAGAAATGGTAAAGAAATTTTAAGAAAAAAAGTAAGACAGGTTTTGATTCTTTTAATTCTACAATTTTTATGCAAGCTTTGATAAAACTTACCGTTTAAAAAAAACCTCAATTTCGAACCCAAATAACTTTAAAATTTTGCTCCCTATCTATCATTTTTGGTTATCATGAAATGTCTATTTGGATCGGACTATTTAATTGAGTACATTAATAATAATTAGGTATTTGTGATAAGTACTTATTTATTTCTTGATTTATTACTTAAAAAAAAAAAAAAACAAAAAATTGAAAGTCAGTTAAAATATATTCAACATGTAGTTAAGTTTTATTCATTTAGTTTTTTTCATTTAGTTACCTACTATTGAATGATACTAACGAGTATAGTTGTTTTTTTTTCTCTATACTCAATGAATACATGATACACACCTCGGAAATAAAATTTTCATTACTTTTTTATCGTAAGAGGAAATTAAAAACGTTCATACTATACTATAAAAAACTAGTTTTACTTGTAGACAATGCTCTCATTATTTGCGAGACAATTTTGAGCCAATTATATTAATTCAAATTTTCAAGTTCATTGTCTAAACTTATTAAATTTTTGTTTGTTATAATTAAAGAATAAGTCTTTCAAAACAAAAAATTAAAACTTGAAACCTGAATCAAGGCTGTAATGACGCCGGTAGACGTAGAGTGGGTAGAGCCGAAATCAACTTCGCTACTTTCAGCTCTACCCTTAACGCGAGCTACAGCTAGAGCTGCATTTATTTACGCAAGCCGATAAGATATCCAACATCCATGATGTTTTAAGAGGAAATTAAACCTTAACATTGAAATATATAAATCACGCAACGAGATAAAACTTATCTTTATCTTTATGAGTGGTCTACTCAGAAAAATAGGTCTAGAATGAAAATAAACACTTTTTTCCCGATTGTTAGATATCACTTGAGTGTTTGAAGCACGTGAGAATTGTTAATATATCTAGTAATAACGTTCGTTAATATAATATTATAATAATTATTAATAATACCAATAAACATGCTTTTTGTGTACGGGTACTAAAAGAAACATGCATAAAAATCCACTCCATCCAATTTCAATGGAAAATTCTTGGGAATGTTTTCCGTCTATTGCCTCCATCTTTTGTAAAGCGGAGAATATATGGCATAACAGATGAGGTACATAAGTATTGATTTATTTCTTATAGTAATAAGTATATGTGTTACTTTGTTGCTAAAATAATTATGAAAAACTTTTATAATTTCACGCTTTAAATAATTCAGAGCTTCGAATTTAAATAAGCGAGTCATTCAAAAAATGAACAATATAAAATATTAACATTTTTTATCCGTTACATGTGTGTCATTTGAAATATTTAAATAAAACCGAATATAATGCAAATGTTAAGCTTTGTAGAATAAAGCAAAATTTAAATTACCTACCTACTTCTGTATACTAAAATATTGCTTGGGTATTGTTAGGGCCCACTAAATAATTAGTACCCTACCTAATCTCTTACATTTTTAATTTTTATAACTGCACGTCCTTAATTAATATGGTAATAAATTATTGACATAAAATTAGTATATACCATAATATTGCAAATTTGGATGATCCTGAAAATCATAGATATGATTAACAGTAAGTTCAAATAACTATTTGTAATCAATTTGCAATGTAAACATCTGCGTCAGGTGACTTGGGCGATCTGCCCTTTACACCACGTGAAATTTATTATTTCAATATATATATGTAGTTTATATTTAATGTTAATTTTTATCTCTCAGTTTAAGTCTCAGTTGTTCACTTAATAGATTAGTTACTTACTAGTAAGTTAACAAAATCAATCGTAAAAAAACCTTCCGAAAACTCGTTAACTATTATTTAGCAAGTATAAAATAAATTTATTCGATATATATTGATCATAATTATGTGATAAAATCTATATTTAGCAAAATAAAGGTATATATTACGGATTTTTGTGATTTAAATATGAGGTAATTAAAATCACTACCTACCTCTTGTCAACATTTTGAGTCATACTGATACTGCTAATACGAGTAGTTACATTAAATTCAACATATTGGACCGAATATTATAGAGATAAGATATGAATTAATAAACCTAGATAAGCAATGGCTACTAATACAATTAAATAACTATATTAGTTCTTTAGACGCTTTATAATCGCTATGTTGTTATGCTTGTTGATTTTATCATTGTTTTCACCTTATTGTGTTCAAGGTATAGCATATTATGTATTAAATGTACCTACAATCTTAACTGATTTTTCAAAATTGTCACATAACGTTCGAGATTCATAGATTTTTTTTTCTAATATGATAGATTACGTTGATCATTAGGTATTGTTTGGGAATAGTTTTGATCAGTGCTTGTTTCAATAAAGATATTGCAACCTATTTCTAGTGATTTAGGTTGAATCGTGTTTTATGTATTGAATTTTTCCTTCTATTTTTCTTTCTATACCTTTATTGCGTAATCAAAATCATATCAAATGAAATATAATGTAATTACAGCACAATATGGTGATTACAAACAAGACTTCGGTTATGTGGACGTCCGTGAGGGCGCCCATATGTTTTATTGGCTATATTATACCACGGCTGACGTCAGTAATTACACAGAAAGGCCATTAATAGTATGGCTGCAAGGTGGACCCGGAGGATCGTCGACTGGTATCGGTAATTTTGATATTCTAGGACCCCTCGATCTCACGTTGCAAGAAAGGAATTATACTTGGGTAAGAGATCATTTACGGATCACCATTTTTAAATTTCTAATCTTTAAACGCATTCGTTAATGATTTATAAAATTGGAAAAATTTAATTTTTTATAGATACTTATGATTCAATGGAATCTAGATTTTTTTCTAGGAACATTTTCCATGCTTTCACTTATCATAATATTATTATGCAAATAGTGATAGGTCAAGTGTATAATTTTGTATGTATTGTGTTATTTTAGATTAAAAATTTCAATGTACTTTTCGTGGATAATCCCGTTGGAACTGGATTTAGTTACGTCGATGAATTAAGGTTTCTAACCAAAAGTAACGATGAAATAGGTAAATATAATCTTCTTTGTGCAACCCAAAAAAAATTATTTAATACAATTCATCTTCCCGAATAAAAATACCTCATTTAATTTTTGGGATAATATGATTAATAAATGTACTTAATTTTCCAACAATGCGGTACAGAACCTCAGCATTATTTTTGTGTAATCATCCTATTATTATGTAACACAATCACAAAATATCACAATGAATATTATATGCATATAATTATTAATTTCTTAACTTAAGCAGTCAATAATTTTCATAGCCTCAGTTATGAATGATATTTTAAAAAAGAAAAATATATACATACAAATTATGTTTTAGCACTGGATTTCGTAGAACTAATGCGAGGGTTTTATAAAAACAATCCTATATTTGAAAATGTACCCCTATACATATATGGACAATCTTATGGAGGTAAAATGGCTATCGACATGGGCATTCGAATGCGCGAGGTAAAAATTTTCAATTTTCTTAATATTATGAAGGAACTAATCACCTAATGTTACAATTTAATAACATTACAAACTGCTAATTAAACAAACTTAAGAATTTATCTCATAAAATTTTAATTTCATCAGGCAGAAGAAGCTGGGACAATCAAATCAAATTTAAGGGGAATTGCTATGGGTAATGCCTGGATATCACCTGTCGATGCTACTTTAACCTGGGGCCCACTATTATTAGCCGCTGGTCTTATAGACAAGACCGGTTATGATAACATCCAAAGATCAGCATTGGAGGCTGAAAGGCTATTTAATGCTGGACTCTACCGGGAATCCAGTTTCCAATGGGGAGCGACACAGCAGCAAGTGTTTAGCGCAACAACTTATGTGGACTTTTACAATATCCTCACTAGAATACCACTTAATTGGCTCCAAGATACGCCCAGAAATCTTGAAGGTATTTTAAATATTGCGTATCTAAAACTTTGACTACCTAGGACGACGGAACTAATTATTACTACACTAGGTACTAATTTTGACGTTTATTAACATTTTTAACGAAAAATGTTTCCAGATTTTTTAACTAAACTGACAATAAGAGATCACCCCCTAAAGTTACCAGAAGCACAGGAAGAGATAGATCTAGATGTGTTTATGAATACAGTAATTAAGGAAGCGCTTAACATACCCGTAAATGTTACGTGGGGATCACAATCAAGTGCAGTTTTTGACACCTTGAGAGGAGACTTTATGAAACCTGTTACCGATGGAAGTACGTACATCAAAATATTTTGTTAATAGCCGTCCCAACAAAATTAAAAGGTCTTTAGATACTATTTGCCAGTATTGTGTGGAAATGGCTCAGCCGAAGGAAGCGCGTGTGGTGCCGCCATTTTTCTTGGCCGACCCAAGTCCACACTGATAGAGCTGTTTCGTGCAGCAATTGCTTTGCGAGAATGTTCACTTTCTGTGAACCCGCCTATTGATATTTTTATGTTTAGTACTTTGAGTATATAATATGTATATTAGTTAGTAGTAGAAATATTTTTTTCGTAACTACGACTTAAATTATACTCGACTGATAATTTAATATTGAAAACGTGTGAATATTCCCTAGCAAACTAATGCATTAATATATTTTTTAATATAAATTTCAGTTGAGAAGTTATTAAACGAAACGGACATAATCATCACCAAATATAATGGAAATCTAGATCTTATTTGTGATACACCAGGTATGTATTGTCTTTATTTGAACTAAAAGCAACTATTATATAAGTCCATTCTTGCTATTGATTATTGAACACTTTCGTAGGACAAATACTGTGGGTCGACCGCCTCAAGTGGGCTGGAGCAGAAGGTTATAAAAACGCACCCCGCCAACCAATTTGGGAAAATAATCAGCTGGAAGGATATTACAAATCATACGGAAACTTTAGATTCTTCTGGATCAATAAAGCAGGACATAGTGTACGATTTCTATTTTATAATATTTTGTTATAAGTATTACATATTTATATTTTTTTTTATCCGCAATGTGAGTTATCAGTAATCCCTCAGTCCCGGAAGACAGACACAATAGAAAATCTATTGTGTCGCGGCCCGATCGGGCCGCTCGGTGGTCAATTTCCTTGGAAATAACGATCTCTAATGTTACTTGTAATTTTGCTTCTAAGATCTGATACACTTTTTCACAATTGGCAAAACGATTAGACAATCTATTTTTCTTCCGCATGACGTCTGAGGACCAATCAATACGCTATCCGGTAAAATTAGTAGACATTTTTTACAAATTACTACCTACTCATCATATTTGGGATTTAGCGTTTAAGGCTTAGGTACTAATCTTCGTAAATGGGTAATAGCTTTATCACAAAAGCCAAATAGGTCAGCCAATTGATAGAATCAAATTCGTATAATGTCCAAACAAATATTTTCACATGATAGTACGTAAGTACTTATATGTAGGTAATATATATGAGACTACAACAATGCCCAATAGATAATAATGTATCAATATATCACATTCAAACTAAAAGATACTGAAAATAAATTATATAATAATTATAATATCTAAAAGATCTAAATGTTATAATAATTAATAATTGACTTGTGTACAAATCTACCAGTAGGTAATGCAACACAAATATGATTTTTAAATTTATTTGCACTTGTTATTTAGTTTTTGCATTAGAATATAGATAACAGAAATAATTATAATACAACAACATACTTGTAACATGTATTTTTAATTCGTTCAATTATGCGATGCGTTTTATTTACGTTATGTTGTGTTAAATTAGTGTTGTGAAGTAATGCCTATATAATGTGATCAATAATTTGAATAATAATTTGCAGGTACCGAGAGATAACCCAGCTGGATCTAACGCATTTCTCCGTGACATGACTACATTTGGATAATAAAAAATAACGTTATTCAAATTATTTCAATATATTTATTTTACCTTGAATGTCCCACTTATACAAAGTTATCAACTTAGAGCATAAGGTCGTTAGAATAAATTATTTTTGCAAATAATAGGTGTGAAGGTTTTTAAAAGAAATGTGAAGTAGTACGTAAGATAAACATACCTTAAAAAATGTTCTTTTAAATAAAAAAAAAATAAAATATATGTGAAGTTGTTAATAGCAATCAAAGGCAATGTCCTAATAAAAATTCATTACTAGCATTAAAGGGAAATAAAAGATTTCCTTTTCCTGTATCACTGTTATTTTTTCATTTCCTTATAATATTTAAAATAATCGCTCTTACATTTCGATTGTGTATTATGGATAACAATATTTTTTATTGTACTACGAATTGTTAGTATGTATTTGGTATTTTCCTGTCCACGTTGACAATGTTAGTTTCCTTTTATGCTGCAATGGTATTACATTTTTCTGTAATTTTACTCTAATAGCTTTTATGGTCAACGTTGAATATCAATAATTGCAATGATGACAGTATTGCAAAATAATTCAATCACGAGGTTGGGTAGAAATTTTCTCCGATACAAAGAATAAGTAAACGATGCAGTTGTCTTACAAAAATATTATTGTTAGGTTAGTATTATGGAAGTTAATTATAACATACATAAATTTATTAACAAATAAGAATACAAATGTCTATAATACTATGTAGAAACATAACTACTTATTGCTAAGTATAATAATAAGAGGGTTGATGTAATAATTATCATATTTAATAATTATAATAAGATATGTATATGTACATTTCAGAATTGATAACTCAATTAATTTTTGATATAATC
>CAJQZN010016825.1:0-10348 GCA_907164685.1 Colias eurytheme | reverse complement strand
GAAAACGTAAATATGTACCACGGGCGAAGCCGGGGCGGACCGCTAGTTTACTTAATATTTTTATAAAAAAGTATGAAACATGAAAAACACGATTTTAATACATTTAACTGTAATATTTGATGGAATATTTTATTTTTATTGAACAACTCATAAAAAATTACTAATACAACATCACCCATCTCTAATACATATTAAGATAATTTAATTAAGATTCGTTTATTATACATTAGATAGATTGTAAAGTGAAGAAAGTAAATGTAGTTTAAAAAATATTAAAATCCTTTTTCGAAAAGGTTAAAATTTTCGAATAAATCTTTAAAAGCTCTCGTTTGGTTCGTTTAAAAACTGCCCCGAGCCTTTCCGAACCTATTTGGACTTTTCTCTATAGGCGTAAAAAGTAAAATACTTTCTGAACTATTTTACTGACGTAGATTTTTATAATTTGAAGTTCCTTTAGTTTCGTATATTTTGTTCTGTTATGAAATAAAATTCACATTCCCAATATACAAATGCCACAGCTACTTTTGCCGTTTTGAGATTCAAAACATTCATGATGTTATTTAATTCAATATTTTTTAAACGAATTTTTTTTTTACTGAAGTACATATTGCGATTTATTACATTTGAATAATAACATTAGAACCAGAGAACCTTTGATTTTAAAATTAAATATAGAAAATAGGCGCCTTCCTTTGACATCGCAACGCAGAATTTTTCGGTATGATTTTTGTAACTGCAGATAGGTGGCTAGAGACAATAGAGGGTAATTTACTTATTTCCGGCGTTGAAACATCTCATTTTCATGTGAATTACATGTAAAAACAACGTCGCAGGCGGAACCCTAGTAAAAATGCTACCTATGTCCGCACTATGAGGCCGCTAACATTTCATTTGTTAACTCAAACTTAACTAGCTTAATTATTGACCTATCAGCTCATGATGTTGTAAATACAACAATTTTAAAATTAAAAGCATGAGCCTGTAAGTTAACTGATGATGTACCTATTATTTAAAATCATCGCATTGTTCACAGGTAGCATGGATCAGAGCTGATGACCAAACCATTCTGACTCTTCATACGCGTCTGGTGACCCACAGTTCCCGATATGCTGTCACCAACGACTCTCCTGGCTCTTGGCAACTTCACATACGACCTCTGAAGGTGGAAGACAGGGGCTGCTACATGTGCCAGATAAACACTAGCACTATGAAGAAGAAAATTGGCTGTGTAGATGTTTTGGGTAAGTTTAATGTATCAAAATAATTAGGTCTAAATTTCACGCTAACAATCAAACGTTCAACGTATTTGTACGGGCTGTTATATGTATAATTTATACTACATTAATTGATGTTAAAGCGTAATATAATGTTGAATATAAACTTTATGATATGATATTAAGATAATAGATTGTAATTTTACACTCCAATCGCTTAATGCGACACAGGACTGCGTTTGAATTAGGTACCTTTTGATTAACTGTATATAAAAAATAATTGATAATTAAAAAATCGCATATATTATATTAAACATATTCGTACAGTTACATGGAAAATTCTTCAAAAATTCAAACCACAGTTAAAAATCGAGTTCCTGTTTAATTTTACACTTGCAACATGTTCAAAAAGGCTCTAATCTATTTTATGCTAAAATCAAATTTGTCCCGAATATTGCGCTCAAAATATCTGCAACGTACGAATTCCACACAAATCGCCACTAAAATAAATTACTTGATTTTCGATCGATACAGTTCAGTGTGGCGTATGAAACGTTTAGAGATTGATATAGAAGATTGCTTTTAAACGCCTCGTAAATTAATCACCGCTTTAGTTGAAGCTCAAGCTCAGGTAAGATTCATATGACCAAAGGTTATGAGATTTTGTTGGACCACCCGAATTCTTTATAAAATAACTCACTTTGACGGAAATTCTTAATAAAATATTTATGAAAAGTTGTTTGGAATAATAATAGAGCTCAAAAGAATTTTTGAAGTTTACTCACTCTTACTGATTTGGTCTTGAACAAGTCCGTAATCCATAAAATTCAAGCAAAATATACTAGAAAGTAACATTTCCATTTACAGTATTAAGAAAGATTAAACTAGTCAGTAGGTTAAACTACGTTATTATGAAGTAAATGGAATAGTACACATAATTCCAGCAGCACTATTTGAGAGCCAATTAGAAGGAAATCAGTCCATTAACAGCTAATATGCAAGTTTTAGTCAACACCACATAGCGGACGGTTTGTTCAAACCTCATGATTTAGTACCTACTTTTACTCAAGCGTGGACGTAATAAGCTCGTATCTATTCAGAAATGAGCTCGTGTTCTATCAAAAGCTGTTTCTATTCATTAAAATGGCCGTTACGCATCTCTATATTTAGTATGATATTTTATGTTTAATAGCAGGACGGTGAAATCACGGAAGTTCTTATGCAAATTAGAAAACATATGATGATAATGATTCTATTACCTTCGATTATAGAGATGTTTGTCGGCAAATGACTTCTGATTTTTTACGTTATTTAAAGCTAGCTTTAGTCAGAAATTTGTAGCCACGCACGCGCTATAAATAGTTATTTTAGTTTAACGCCTTTTCATAATTCCATTTTTAACGAAACCAACTTATACAAAAAAAAATCCTTTCAATCCTAACATAAAAATACAGGGTAATAAATATTTCAAGATCGATAACTCTGATTTATACGATTATAATTCCGTCGAATGAACGTAGGGTTGAAATGAATAAAAAATGCCGTAAAAATTTATTCCCAGAATAACAGTCTCATGATATATAAATTACTGGTTTTCACGTCGGTTCCCATTGTTTTTCATAATACCCACAGTTCCAATGGTAATAACCCAAAGCTACCAAGTATTCAGCCGTGAAATGCGAGAGCATTCGGCTAGGTACACTCTGATTTATTATCTGGTAATATTGTATAGATTGAATTTGTCAGTATTCAGAGATTTACGACTCCAACTTAATTAAGAATAGCGTTAGTTTTCCAAGTTATCGTAGTTTTATTGTGATCTTGAATTTCTATAGAGAAAGAAGAACTGATTTATTTAGTAAAAGTAGGGCTTGTAACAGTATGGACTGTTGTTTATATAGCCGTTTAGATATAGATGTTCATTCAAACATGCTGCTGTGACCGAAGCATTCATACTTTCACAAATAAATCTCTTATAGCGCTACGTGAATAAAATATAATATCAGCGAGTAACTCGTAGGTTTCTTCTGCACAGAAGCCATATAACTTCTATTATATAGACTAGCTAATATTAACACTTCCTGGAAGTTGTGTCATGAAACGAAACCTCTCCTATACTTAAGTAAACGATTCACCTCTACGTCGTTTAATTCTGCTTGTTGAGTCGGGCTCTTTATCCACATCTGCATTTCCATACCACTAAGACTTGGCCTGCACTAAAAGCTCTTTAGAAATGAAATTTATTACGCAATAATACATTCATTCGTAATATATGATATGCTTCAATGAATTGTTTGCTGTGTATTGAAAGCTGATTGAAATTTGAAACAAATTTTAAAATAGCCTTCACAATTCTGTTCCTATCCACATTTATTTAATTATGTTATTTATGGGCGGTTCGAATAATCACAATCAGGCTGTGTAGCGTACAATAATTAATACTTGTTTTGGCTATTAGTAATATCGGGTAAAATATTATAAATCTTTTACACATTAAAATTTTAATTTTTGAATGATGTCGTGTATTTAAGGCCGTGTACGCGGTCCGTGCGCTGTTTGGCTCAAATATGTGATTTTTCAAACCAGATTGTCCATCAACCACGTATCTTACAAACATATGAATTACTAATAATTTTAGGAAATTTTATTGTCTATGTAGTTAGTTAAGAGTTTTTTTCAATTAATACAGTATTTCTGAATACCATCAAGATAACTGAGCCGATGATTACTTGATTTCACTTTTAGTGTCAATTTCGAAGCTAAAAATATCTGAAATTGCTAACAGATCTAACTCACAATTATTTTTAACTAACTGCAAAAATCCTTATTAAAATAGTTAGTTAAAAGATTTTTTTATTTTGGACTCCTAACTTACGAAATTAAAATCCGAACAATATGAATTTTTTTAGAATTTATAGTCGACAAAATGATTATTTTCACCAAGATATTTGACTTTATTGAATATAATTTATACATATTGCAATAAAAGAATGTCTTACTTATAAGATAAAATTTAAAAAATCAACTAAGGTACCTCTATTATTTTTCTACAATTTTTTTTAAAGTACTATAAAACACTGCGCGCGACCCGATTAAAATCAGTCGGCAGCGAGCCTTTCCAGAGAGAGGACATGTTGCTCGGCGCTCTCCTGTGGACCTATGCTGTTCATAGTAAAAGTATAGCGCAAGCCGCGATCTATCGTAATAGATCGCGGAGTTTTTGACTTGCGTTAAATAGAATATGCGCTCTTAATATTGTAATTGTTTTTGTAGATTTCGATTTGAACTCGATTTTACACTAATATAGATTTTAGTGGAAAAAAATGAGTGTGTAACATCCGTTAGTTGTATTGTTTCCATTGAACAAAAACAGTTTAGAGAGACTAGGATTAGATGGTATTGAGAAATATGTTGCGAATATTTATGTTTTCTTTATTTCTATGCAAAATATCTTTCACATTATCCTAAATAAATCTCCCTTAGCTCATATTTCAAATGGAAAGAGCCGTGTCACGATATCGCTTTCGAGTGTATAGAAAAGCTAGTCTAAAAGTTAACACGCTCGATAAAACATGGATTTCTATGAGCCCACTTACATAATATGAAGCGTTCTAAGCCCTACATTTACGCTTTTTAAATAAATGTATTATACGATAATAAGGTAACTCGTTGAATAATTTTATATGCAGTTTCAGTTTTCAGATTCATAAACATATACAGAAAGAAGAGTAAACGAATTTAGGCGTAAAATTCTAGTAGGTTTATAATTCATACCTACGTCTGATGATATTCATACGTTTAATTCTAATGTATTGTAATATTAGAAATAATTCTAAATCATGGAATGGATTATGTGAATGCTTCTCGATTCTTGTCCAGTTAGCTGGTAAAATCATTAATATAAGTTGAGTAATTGTAAATATTCTCCACAGTTCCTCCAAACATAGTGGACGAAGGCACAAGTGGAGACCTCGTGGCTCGAGAGGGAACAGATGTCAGTATAACATGCAAGGCTGATGGCAGACCCCTGCCACGGATACTCTGGAGGAGAGAAGATGGCACAAACATTCTGCTGAGGAACGAAACTGGAGACTTACATAAAGGTACTATGAAGCTTCAGTAATATTTTTGTGAACAGGCTCCTTTGTTTTTATAATATCGCTTATAGCCTCTTATATCATTCCATAGAAATATTATTTATTTTTTTATTTAATAATTACATAAACATTTTACTAATACATAGAGGTATACATGTAACAAATGTAGGTAATTTGTCAACGTTAATATATAACTACTTATTAATTTCTTACAGTACACTTAAGTATCTTCTATTTGAAAACCATTCTAATTACTAAGTGTAGAATTGAATTCCGTAATCCGATAAGATATATAGCCGCATTTAGATCTCCCTACTTAAATGCAATTAATTTAATTACAGGTATAATTATTATTATATGTTACGATAATAAATACTATATTGTAATTGGTATCGCTTGTGTATTAAATATAAAATGTACTAGCTAAATGTTTCCCATGAAATAAATGTCTATAATGCTCATATAATCGACACACAGTAAATTTGATCAGTAAAAAGTTTTATATATATATAGATCATACACAAAGAGGATTCGGGAGTTAATTACAAAATTATACATGGGAACTCATGCGTGCCGTTTCTATGAAAATGCCATTAATATTTTATTATTCGCTAATGAAATACGAGTATCGTTCTAATGAATTTAAGTGTCAATAGAAGCTCGTCGTTTGCTATAAGTATACGAGTGATGTTCAACAATTATCGCATGTTTCCCTATAATTGCCTTTCAGAGTTCTTGATTTACGAGCGTAATTGATTTTCCTTTAACAAAGAAATAAATGAGATTCCAAATATACATTTAATATAAAATAGCTTAATATTTTGATATATTAAAAACAATATAAGTAGGTATACTTTGTCATGTAGGAGTAGGTTTTGGGACAAGTGTAGGCGTTATTATTGGAATTTATTTAGACTCTTTTCTCGAAAATCACTGTGTAACGCATAATTAGTTTAATAGTTATTGTTTGCGTGTGCTTTATTGATCATATTATGATACTTTTTTAAGTGTTAGCGTATTTAATGAACAATATCTAATAAATAAGTTTTTAAACAATAAATAGGTTTCGGCATACATACATTATTCATAGTAGATAATATCATGAACGTAAAAATTTGTAGAAATAGCCTTTTAGTCTTATAGCATCGTGCAAATGAAACTGTGACTGTTGAGGAAAATGTTGGTGATTTATGAATAAATAAAAACACTTTTTTCTTACAAGATTTATATTACACATACATCATACCAAGATATATTAATATTGTAACATTAGGCAGCCTAGCCGTTTCGTAGTATTTCCTCAATGATTTATCGACAGATTAGCAGATGGGTATGACGAACAATACCTACCTACATTCCTTTTAGAAGGCTTTAAAATCAGATGACTCTGCTTTGCCATATTACAGCCATAGAAGTAATGTACAAACTACAGATATTTTCTTGCATTTGATTTAAAGTAGTAAGGTGGTGGCGGTCGATAAGTAATAGTATAATGAATAAATTACAGATCCGTTCCATACTAATCCGTGTTGTGTCATGATTTAATAGAAGATAATGCACTGATTTGTCCTGGCGACAACGAGCAAACGACCGGGCTCAGTTGCGTGCCATGACTGAGGCCTATGTCCAGCAGAGGACAAGTGTAGGCTAACAATGATGATGAGGATGAAATTCCACTTATAGATAATTTAGAGACATTTAGGATTTCTTTTAAAAACTCAAATCATAATGTAATATTTCATTCAGAATCACTATGTTACACTTTATGACGTTAAATAGAGATTCTTTTCATAATAAAGAATTAAATGACTTAAATATTATCATGTCGCAAAAGATTTATGATGCCGTGTAGATTCTCGATTCTGGAGCACTACGGTACTAGAATGTCGCATAATTTATTATTTTTTGCAGCTACTATAAATGTAAGAAATATTTTATACACCCGTACCTTTTTCTAGTTTTCTGTGGTTTAGCGATGAGCGACGACTATTTATAGCTAGAACTTGATAAAAATACATGTTTTAAATTATGTTTAACATCTTATAAGAGACAAAAAAGTTCACCCACTTATTAGCTAGCAGCAAAAGGTGAAATAAACACTTTATTATTTATTTATTTAACCGACTGCGTTAGAATCGATTTTGATCCACCATAAGCAGACAACAGATTTTACTCAATGATATAGTGTGTTTTTTTAAGTTTATTTTTCATGTAGGTATTTTTATTAGATGGATTAGATATAAAACAAATCTGGATGGAAATCTGGAAGATTAGATATAAAACAAATCTGGATGGTACATAACGAAAAGTAAGCGACTTTTCGTTATGTACCATCCAGATTTGTTTTATTACAATGCTTATCAAGCAGAAGGCTTGTATCAAATTAACTCCGAAATTATAAAAATATTATACTCTCTATATCTCTAACTCTGTTAACTGGATTCATCTCATCCAAAATAGGTTCGAAATGTAAATTATTTTGCCACCATTACAGCTTAAATAAAATTAAAATTATGCAGAGCAAGATATCAAGCAAACTCTTTAACATTTAAAAAGTATTAAAAGGCAAAGCATACTTAACTAAACTTTAAATATTTTTCTAAAAGTGTTTCAACAATTCTTTGTTCTTCAAAGAGCGTCTGTCTTTCTATTTTCATTAAATATACCCAAGAATTTAATTACAGCTGTTGAGTATTTACCTAATTTTTTAATTACTTTCTGTACAATCTTCTAAGTGTGAAGCTTAACAAGATGTAAAAGCCTCTACTTAAATTAATTAAAGTATCAAAACATCCACATTCAACTTGCACAAAAAAGGATTTTTATATTGTATTCTAATATAAAAAGAATTTATCAAATCCAAAGTATTTAATTAAACTGTTATTAGAGCTCTTATTATTGGAAATATAAAAAAGTAAAAGTTTAAGATAAACATAAAGTTCATTTTATGTATAGAAATATTTACATTCTCTATACCTACATATTGTTTTCAATTTTACAATTATATATTTTTCAAAGTAGGGTTGTATACATTATTAATATTTTCGTAATATAAACAAGCTTGAATTAATTAATACACGCAAATTAATGCTCTTTTGTCTGTCCCCTGGGACAATGAATTATAATGGGTCAAACTTCAAATTACGCGATTAGAATCATAAATTAATGAACCGGGTTGATACAGCGGTCGTAAACAGGAGCATATTTTAATTGACTGAATCCTTAATTCCTGTAGTATTTAGAGTGCAGATATAACGTTGATGGCAATAGTCTCTCCTCATGTTAGATAGAATTTAACATAGTGAAGTAATAGTGCCTATATTCGAGGCAAGCGGTGCAACAATCCAATATTATTATATACTAGCGGTCCGCCCCGGCTTCGCCCGTGGTACATATTTACGTTTTCTTTACATAAAAGCTATCCTCTTACTTCAAGGAATATAATAAAAAAAGAACTATCGAAATCGGTTCAGCCGTTCTCGAGTTATGCGCTTACCAACACATTTTGCGATTCATTTTTATATATAAGATTCCATGGTAGGACTGATCATATTGGATTACTGACGTTACGCCTTTATCAAATTTATAATTTTGTTCGGTATATTATATTTCATTCATAATCGAATTTATAATCCGACTCGCACTTGAATTTCAATTGCCTCTAACCACATTCTTTTACAGTTTGATCCGCGCTTGGAGTGACTACTTAATCTCTTATCTCAAGTATTATATACAAAGAGATATTTCCTTTATAATAATATGATGTATTCTGCCACAGTTGATATGTACACGGGGCCGTCTTTGAACCTCACCAAGGTGGAGCGAAGGCAGATGGGTGCTTATCTCTGTATAGCTTCCAATGACGTGCCGCCGTCTGTCAGTAAGAGAATTATGCTAAGCGTTAATTGTAAGTATAAACATTATATTTTCATTGATATTTTCTAATAAATTTATTAGTAAATATTTATTAGTAATATTAAGCTTCGTTTAAATCTATAATAGAGCTTTCTCTGTTCATATTGTAATGATTGGTTATAATTCAAAACTCAGTACCTACAAGAACATTTTACTAATTTATTATTTAAAAAAATATAAAGTTAAATAAATCAGTCTATATCCATAAGCATATTTTCCATAAATTCGAATTTTCTGGGACATAATCCTGTTTCTGTGAAGGTTATATGACTTGCATTTTCGTGGATTTTACGATCGCTTTTATACTGGTAGAAAGTTTCGAGGGTTGGTAAAGAGCAAATAATTTTCTGAGAAGGTATCGTGACAAAACTTTAAAACATTTATCCTGTCCTTTACGACTCTTTTTCTTTGGGTTTTTATTTACGAAACTCTTGAAAAACTAAATTCAAATATCATTAGGTTCTTTTAAAACGACTTAACATAACAATTCGAAAGATAGGTTAGATTAAAAGTAGGAGAATATTTTCAATGGACGGAAATAATTACGACCACTTAACCTATTAGTACCTAATAATAAAATTTCGTTCACAGTCGAGCCATCAATAGCAATTTCTACAAAGGTCATGGGAGTACCTACGGGTTCGCAAGCCAAGCTAGAATGTATCGTCGAAGCGTACCCACATGCAATAAACTATTGGCTCAAGAGTGGAAAAGAGATGATTTTATCGGGGTAAGTGCTAATGGTCCGTATTTTATACGAATTTGTAGGTCATTTGCTCCGAATAACTTATTTACTGGCAATGTCTTGTTTATGATGAAGGAAGATTTAGAATGAAATACTTAAAGTGAATTTTGTAGATGAATTCCAAGTAAAAAAGGTGGCTCTAGACTCTAGAGTATCCGTCAAGCTTTTCTGATGGATTTATAAATGTTTTGACGGATCCGACTTCCTACATGTCTGTAAACACTAAACTTTATTTCAATGATTTATTTACTTTTATAAAAATATAAGCTATAACCGTGATAATTTTCTATCTATAAAACACTAATGTCGAAAAATATATTAGGAAATGCTAGAAGAAAGCGCAAGAACATAAGTTTCGACCGCACCATAATCGCGTC
>CAJQZN010016822.1:0-18436 GCA_907164685.1 Colias eurytheme | reverse complement strand
GCGGCTGACAGCACGTATCTATTTGATATAATGACACCACCACACATGACATTAGACGAGCCCTGTTCTATGACCGCCACCATCATGGGATACTCATTGGGTTTTGTGTTTTCACCGCCAACTATACGCGTCTGTAAAAAGGGGTTTGGGTTAAGTTGGCGTCGTGATGAACTTTCGCGGCCAGTGATGAAACTTGGATATTTTAAAAGAGCAATATATTGTAAGCATAAGTTATTATGGACACAAATCTCTAAACATATTATGAACTATAAATATTTGGTGCTGTATTTTTCATTTACCTAGATGATTTACTATTAGATTTTTCTAGGTTTTTTTAGGTTTCTCCTTTATTGAAGAATACTAATCAAAACGATGTTTTTAATGCTTGTTTTAGAGGTATGCATCGCATCTTCTCTTCTTAATTCTTATTTACATATACATATTTGTATAAAATACGTAAGGATAGATCAGTTTTATGGTAGAACAAGCAAATTTTAATTATTATGTAAATTAATTCTGTGACATTATCCAACGCCTTTAAAAGTAAAATTGAAAACTGATAACGATGTATCATTTATATTTAAATAATGATTGAAAATTATACATTAAACTGAGTTTATTTCTTAGAATTGGAGTCGCAGACTCTATGATTAAGTATTTTATATTAAAGTCATTCAAAAAATATAGGTACCAGTTATGTCATTATTTTGCCCTTATTTAATAAAAAATGATGCAAACAAAGCTAGTTTACAAATAAAAAAAATACAAAAGATCCACATCATCATCAATAATACAAAAATTCCATACTCATTTACCCTGTGAAAAAGTTATGAAAATACTAGCGGCCCGCCCCGGCTTCGCCCGTGGTACATATGAAAAATAGATGTTGGCCGATTCTCAGACTTACCCGATATGCACAGAAAATTTCATGAGAATCGGTCCACCCGTTTCGGAGGAGTATGCAGACTAACATTGTGACACGAGAATTTTATATATAAGATACAGTAAAATAATCTTTTTTGAAGTTTTTAATACCGTCTTTTTTACTCCACAGGTGCAATTTGCGCTGGATGCTGGTTCTTGAGCTGTCACTTCGCAAATGAAGTTCCCTCCTTGTGTGTTGTAGGTCGTTTCGAGGCCTGGAAAACAGAAAATATATTATTAAAACTCTATATTAAATAAGATAAATGAAAAAGTATTGTTTTATTAAATTCATATATATTAAAAAAATAACTTTTATACAGCTAAAATGAAATAAAACAATTTGAAAAATTCTTTCGCTTTTAGATAGCCCATTTATCGATGAATATATTATCACGCAATGACCAATAGGAGCGGAGCAACGAGGAAAACCGCGGAGCACAGCTAGTGCTAAATAAAACATATCCTAACGTTAGTACATAATATGTACTACTAACTATAGTATAACTCAATGAGCCTATGTTACGTCCTAATAATTTAGCTATCCATTAGTGCAAAAATCTTTCAAATCGGTCCAGTACTTTTACAGGGTATTCAATACAAACAAAAAAATATTTTCTACTTCTATATACAGGGTGTCCCACTGTTGGTATACTAAGCTCAAAGGAGGTTATAGTTTTGCATACGCTGAGTACGTAAAAAATAATTAAAAAATTCCAGACGCATTTTTTTTTCAAATAGATGAATTCTTAAAACTCTATGTGTACACCCATAACAAGCGAGCCGCCCAACTTTGCCACCAGCACGTGAGCTATCGTTTAAGATTATGTTTTCATAGATCATAAATGCTCATATTAGAGAAGCGGTATATGCCGGCTGCGCGAAGCTAGAGAAGAAAACATGGATTTTCAGGAAAAATTTAGCAAAAAATTTTGGATGTAATTTTTTTTTTTAAGTATTTTTTACGTGATCAGTGTATGCAAAACTACAAGTTCCTTCGCGCTTAGTATACCAATAGCGGGACACCCTGTATAAGTGTATAGATCAAGAATCAGGGTTCTATTTCCCCATACATATATAAACAATGACGTCATCCTCACCAACACTGATCGTAGAGTCGATAGAGACGATGTCAAGCAGACCATTACTGCAGTACCGTTCAGCAGCCACGAACAGCGGGTCTCCAGTTCTGGAGACGAGGATGTGGTCTCCGGAACACATGTACGACTGGAATGTGATGAAGAGTAATAATCAATCTGTAGAAACTGCTTATTGAATCTGTACTAATCTATACTCATATTATAAAGCGAAGAGTTTGTTTGTTTGAATGCGCTAATCTCAGGAACTACTGGTCCGATTTGTAAAATTCTTTCGGTGTTAGATAGCCCTTTTCGAGGAAGGCTATAGGCTATGTATCATCACGCTAAGACCAACAGAAGCGGAGTAATTGCTGGTAAAATTGCGGGCACAGCTAGTTGGTGATAAATGGTATATCGCAAATCTATGACGATTCAAAAGTACTTCTAGAAGAAGTCTAATTGAATAAATAAATGTTTGAATTTTATAAAGCATGTTTCCTTTTGACCCATATTGCCCCATTTTTAAACATCAGAAACTGGACGAATTATAAGTAAAACCATAATAATTGTTACTTACATTAGGCATTCTAAGATCGCATTTCATCCTGCAGTTATATCCCACAGGGCAGTGCACCACCCATCTACATATCGAGCCGCGAGCGTAACTGTTCGGGTAGTTCTGGTTGTAGATATAATATTTCTGCCCTAGATATATCTGTAAATATAGTTTAAATTAATAAACACTAAACACGTTTTAATAAGATAACATTCAGCCGATTATTGATAAGTACAAAGTTTGAATTAAATCTGTCCATCTACAGATAAAGATAAAGGGAGTTAAAATAATAATAATACTTTAAAAAAAACTAAAAAACACGCTTTTCATAGAAAATTTTATCGTATTGTCTATGTATGTATTATTATTATTGTATTATTGTCTATGTATTATTGTATTATCATCGGTCCTCAATAAATCTACAAAGTTTAAGAACGAAATCTGGCCGTTTAAAGTGGGTCAAAATCGCGCCCAAAGAAGTCGGTTACAAACAAACAAACATACAGGTGAAGCTAATATAAAGCGTGTAAAAAGAATTAGTTTATGTTAGAGTTCAGACTGTCTCTCGATGCTAGTTGTTATCGCTGTCGTTAGGTCCCTTTAATAATCCTGGTGAAGGAGTGAGGTTTGCTTCATGGTAAGCGATCACCGCCCATGAACGTTGAGCGCTTTCTTTCATACTTTGGCATAAATAAATATACTTAAAATTTTGCATGAATATTACATGATATTACCACAATATTACCGACAGGTCAGGTCAACATAATATAGGCTCTATATGATCACGCCTAAACCAATAGGAGCGGAGCAATGCGAGATAAACCGCGGGGCACAACTAGTTAAATGCAAAGTACTTTAGTAAGTATTTTAAAATAAATAAAAAGTGAGAAAAACTTACTTCTTGATCATAATCGCAATTGGGGCTTTGTGCGCGAGCATAGCTGCCAAGCGTCAAGAGAATTGGAATTATCTGGAAATAAAAAAAAACTTAATAAAAGAAATGTACATTTTAATTAACTATTGATCGTACCTAAGGTGAATTCTTTATAAATTTTCCATGTTATCGTATTCAATCCAATTTAAAAATATAAGATCTGTTTTTGTGTTTCTGTGACTAACTAAGGATGAATATACACTGATTTTGAACCCAAAAAATTATTTACAAAGTTTATTAAAAGGAATTGACAGGGGACACCCGGATTTGAACCGGGGACCTATCGATCTGCAGTCGATTGCTCTGCCACTGAGCTATATCCCCGATGATAGAGCTTCTGAATTGTTTTATTATTTTGTAACAATTTTCCATAAAGATATATACGAGCTACCTACAGTTACGTTCGTGAAAAATAAAAGAAAACTGCACAAATACGCGCAATAAAGCCTACATACATACCTACATTTCGCACATCGCTACGTTGTAACTGTTCAATTGATAAGGATTTTATACAATGTTATAAGGTTCTATATTTTAGCTCTAGTTCCCTTTTAAAACGTAAAAAAGCCACATCTATTTCTCACACAGTGCTACCCAATATTACAATATTATTATATGGTAATACTGTGATGCTACGTTGTAAAATTTCAATCGATAAGGTTATGTATATAAGCTCTTGTTGTCCTGCTATATTTTAAGATTGTTTTCGTTGATAAAATGCTCACATTAGCGTTGCGGTTACGTGATCAGTGTATGTAAAACTACAAGTCCCTTCGCGCTTAGTATACCGATAGTACCCTGTATTTTAAGCAAATATAAAGATTTTATATTGAATATTTTAAAGGCTAAGTAAGCACTGTTCTGAAATTGAATAACATCAACAATAATAATAATTCCGGCTTTATTAATCTTATTTAGAGCAATCACCGATAATCATTAAAATAATTAAAGATAATTATTTCATTAATTTTGATACTATGTAAAAGAGGTAAACAATTCATTCTAGTCGTTATTTGGTACTAGTTTACTTATTAAAACAAATGTTGTTACAAGTATGATGTTAGCTATCTTGTCCTGCGAGGTTGCTGGTGTTTTACAAGTAACCCTGTATATTCCAAAAAACTTCATAAAACAAAATCATTTAGAGTGATAACTAATCATAAATATAGTAAACAAATAAAGATGTAATCGATATTTTCTTCGAAATATCTTATCGATGAGAAAGTGGTTATTCAACCGGAAAGATATCGGTATTTAATATAAAGCTCATATTATAAAGCTGAAGAGTTTGTTTGTTTGAACGCGCTAATCTTAGGAACTATTAGTCCGATTTGAAAAAATTTTTTGGTGTTGGATAGCCTATTTATCGAGGAAGGCTATCTGCTATCATCACGCTAAGACCAACAGAAGCGGAGCCACGTGGGTGAAACCGCGGAGCGCACACAGGCTTCGGAATCACAGACACAATAGAAAATCTATTGTGTCGTGGACCGATCGGGCCGTTCGGGGCTCAATGGGTTAACAATAAAGATATTTTGTGTAAAATATGTATATTTTATACATAGAATATGTAATTGTTTCAAAACATACAAATGCGAAAAATGATTTTGTGTTAGATCCTAAGTAAGTAGTAGATTTTACAACAAAGTATGGGATAGTTCTTCTTAGAAAGGTCTTCCTTTAATCCTTAAATAAAACGAAGAAAAATAATATTAACTATTAAGAGTATGAAGCGCGTCACACACGGTGAAGATTTTATCTTAAGATACTGTTATATTTTATATTACAGTATCTAAACGCATCCGGTATCAGCGTTCGGACCATCATTTTTCTTTTTGTCATTGCGTACTAAGACTCCTGTAGAACCGCCATCCTGTTACAAATGACCCACAAAATTTCGCGTCATTTGTAACAGGATGGCGGTTCTACAGGGGTGTGTGGTACGCAATGACAAAAAGAAAAATGATGGTCCGAACGCTGATACCGGAAGCGTTAAGATACTGTAATATAACATATAACAGTATCTTAAGATAAAATATTATAGTATCTTCACCGTGTGTGACGCGCTTGAGATGATATAATAATAGTGCTGAAACGATAATCATCAATTATTAATCACAATAAATATTGATAGTAAATTATTATCAATTTTGATCTGTATCAAAAATAAATGACGCGAATCGATAAAATAATAGAACATAATTGATGTTTCTAATTATTACAATTACAAGCGTTTTTTCAATTTGTGTCATAATATTTTGAAACAGACAGATAATTCAGGTATTTGCTGAAATTCGTAATAATATACTTTCTGAGACTTTCTGAATCAAACGATCGCATCACAGATAATGATATGAATTTTATAACTGGCCTTAGCTTTAAAAAATTCATTATAATATTAGAATTTAATTCGTTATAATATAAGTTGCCTTATTTTGTAAATAGAATATTATTATTATTAATAAAAAAAAACTTTTCCCGCCAAAATATGACTTGATTTTTATAAGCTTCGAGTTTAATTTATAATGTTGCAATGTCAATTCGCAATTTTTCACGCACTCCTGTATTTTTCAGTATCTTTACAGCTAATTTACATAATATTACATCATAAAAACATTCTTTTATAATATTGATTTATATTATTAGCATAACAATACATTGATATAATTGTCCGTATTTAAGCAAAAAGGAACCACCCAGCAAAAACGCACTTCTGAGATATCAAAGGATTTACAAAAACATTTGCAGCTCTGTTAGATGAAGTAAAATTAAAATTTATTTTATTTAAATTCATTGATAAATTACTTATTTAAGTATGTGTATATAAATTTGCTCTGAATATTCTTAAACTTTCTAGATAATTAAGAAAATGTGCATGTGGTTCCTTTTAACATTTATCAATTGATAGGTTTTCTCTTATACAAAAAGGAACCACATGCCAGGGATTTAATGATATAAATGAAACTATGTATTTATAATATCGTAATTAAAGCTTTAATTAATAAAATATATAAAATAATACTTATATAGGACGTTTATTCGACGTTATCATCAAATTGGATTTCAAAATCCACTGTGTCTAGTCCATCTATGTGGTCTTCTATTGCATCATCACTAATGAGACCGTTATAAAAACTGTGCATCTTGTGGAATGAGATGTAATATGGACTGAATATCGCTAGAAGGTGAAGAAAGCTTCTCCAGAGGCAGCGACGTATAAGGTTCTTCGTTATCTTCTGTAATAAAAAGAAAAAAGCTTTAAATCAAAACAATAAAGCCGCGTGGCTTTTATACGTAGGTATATGGCGACAGCAAAATATTATTAGTTCTTATAAAGCCCTAGGTGTCCCTACTAGACGACTAAGTATGTTGTATGTACATGCGCCATGTACAAAAAACTGGCTAAGTGCGAGTCGGACTCGCGCAACGAAGAGTTCCGTACCATTATCTATAAAAACGCCAAAAAAATCACGGCTTATTGTATGGGAGCTTCTTAAATATTTATTAAGCTATTGCATAGCTTCTAGCACACGTCTTTTTTTATTCTGTTTTTTAGTATTTGTTGTTACAGCGGCATCAGAAATACATCATATGAAATTTCGACTACCTAACTGTCACGGTTCATGAGACCGAGGAATAGACAGACGGACAGCGGAGTCTTAGTAATAGGGTCTCGTTTTACCCTTTGGGTACGGAACCCTAAAAATCATACGCAACAGTGGCAACCCTAGCAAAAAATTAAATAAACTTGTTAAAATTTTGAATTTCGCAGGCTAGGGCCTTGTTCCGGTCAAAACAGTAGCCGCGCGAGTTTTAAAATCAAACAAATAATTATATGCGCTGAATGATGTGGCTGAATGTACTGTACTGAATCTGAATCTAAACGTATTTTACCAAAATAGTAGGTAGGTACCTAGATCATCGACAGTTATTTTTAAAACAGGGTTTAGACTTTAGTAGTTTCATCTCACAATGACAGCTGATGAATCGTAACAAAATGATCTCTTAATTCGACTCGCCGCGCCTTCGTGAACAACGACATTGTCGTTAAAATACGTAAATCCACAGAGGATTCCTCTTGTCTTAATGAACTATCTTCTTAAAATCACACCACAATCGGGAATGAATCAAAAGTGGATAAAGCGTACCTGCATCTCAGATTCAATAAGTACTTAAATGCATTAAATTAAACTACTTACCCGTTGTATCTTCATTATTATCTTCGGTGTTCGTCTCCAATGCTTTTCTTACCAATTGCTTGCTTTTATTTATTACTTAACATTTTCACATTTAATTTTAAAGGTAATTAACAAAAACAATAGAACTTACTTCGCGGAGGAAAAAAACACCGTCACGTATTCGAACTACTTCGCTGAATGTCACCTATATTGACAGATGTTCGACGTTTTACTTAAAAAATCGGAGTTTTGCACTTAAGTAATGAAATACGTTGTTGAGAATGAGAAGCATTGTAACAAGTCAAGGCATTTGGTTCCATATAGCGATGATGGTTTTCAGAATGTTTAACAATATTTATTTATGCATAATAGAACCGAATGCTTGTGGTTTTATTTTGCAATAAAAAATTACAATTAAATTATGTATTTATTTTACGCATAACCATACCACAGAAACCTGGTTCCATTTTGTGTATTAAAAATAATTGTTATTAATAGAAATATGTGTTATGTATAATGGTACCAAGTAGGTGTGGATCTGTTTTGTATAAAATGACATGATAGTGATATCGTTTATTTGTTTGAACAAAGCAGTCCCGTGGTGCTGTGGTTCGGTTTTGCTTAATATGGTATTATTCGTTGTTGCTGGTGGTTCCTTTCTGCTTTTAGTATACCTTGTTTCCACCGTAAAAATCATGTGGTTCTTGTTTGTATAAGAATTTAGACCACTTTTGAATGAGTATTCTTCAATAAAAGTAAAAAACGAAATTTGTCGAGTGGTTCCATTTTGCATAAATACGGACAATTATTTTTCATCTGTGTAAACTTGAAATGACGATGATCAATAATATGTTTTATTAGCTGTGGATAAGCAAATTTCGGTCCTTCACTTTGAGTATGTAAGAACTTTTAAAACGTTTTTAGTATTTTAATTTTTTATATTAGTATGCCATAAAATGGAGTCATGATTTCCGACATCGAGATCTCATAAGAGCTACCCGCGCGGTGATTTGCACTGTAGAGTGTGCCAATAGAAATACACAATATATGTTATAGTCAAATCCCGAAACAATCTCTTCGAGGAAGGACTGGTTTATCTTAGCCATCGGGCAATCTTCGAAATACATTTGAATTTCACGCTTTGACTGAAGTCAGCAGCAGTCTCGGGCGTAGGCGAACGCAGGCATCGTACACGCATAAGACGCCTCAGCTAGATGACGACTGACGAAAATTGTTTAGTAAAAAGCCGAAATATTACATTTATTTGGGCTTTGACAAAGTTATTATGCCAGACCTGAGGTTTGACCAGTCCAACCTAGGAGTGCCCGCGAGCTTCGGGGTTTGACTAAGTATAACACATACAAAAAATTGAAAAACATAACCCTCTTTATTTCGTAACTATCTTCCGCCCGCGGCTTCGCCCGCGTGGTGTTTTGATTAAAGGTAACCTATGTTCTTTCTCAGGGTCTAAAGATTGTCTGTGCCAAATTTCATCAAAATCGGTTGAGAGGTTTAAGCGGGAAAGCGTAACAGACAGACAGACAGAGTTACTTTCGCATTTATAATACATATTATATATTATATATAAATATATATAGAGATTTAAAAGTTACACTAGAAAGTTAACAATTCTAGTTGAAACTATTTTGTCGGAAATTTTCTACATTTATGTAGGTACGTTTTTTACTTAAAAAATGCTCATGAGATAAGTTTTCAAATCTTATTTAGTTTCGTTACATTTTTATGAAACTGCATTTTAAATTAAGCGAAAAGATAGAATTAAGCTATTAATTAATAAAATTATTTTTTGATAACACAAAATATTAATTTTTCATAAAATTAATTTTTAATAACATGCTTCTTATGAAAAAATTCTAAAAATTATGTAAAACTTTATGTATTTTTATTTTAATGTCTCAAAGGCAATAATTAAAAATGAAAGTAAGATATTGTCATTTATTTTATGGAATAAATTGCTTTTGAATAATAGTTTTATTGCATATAATATTATTCATTTTATAGTTAGGTACAAAATGAATGCTGCTCTACATTGAAGATAAGTATTTATTGGATATTTTTTTCGTTCTGTATTTTGACGATTTGAAAATCTATAATAAGTGAACTAATAAATAAATGTTTAAGTCTAAATTAGAATGATCCTTTATCGATGATGGGATAGGTACTAGTCTCTACTGGGGTTCGAACCCGGCGGTCTGTACATTAAATAAATCTCAAAAAATCGCTCGCAAAATATAGTTTTTATTATTATCATAACTCTACATTCTACAATTAAGTACATCTATTTTTATTATTTTGCATTTTTCATAAAGTACAAAACAATTAAAAAAAATGTTAATCGCTTTCTGTCTTTTTCTAAATTTAAATATTTTTTTTAATAATTCGAATTTACTTACCAGATACATCATGCATATAGAATTAATTCCACATATATCACCTCCTTGTATCCAATCGCGAATTAAAACAAAAAAAAATCAAAACGTCAGTTTCCCCGCCAAATAGCGAGTCGTGTGAGAGATGGCACGCTATTAATTGTTTTATATCCATCATTTACACATCAACTGATAACAGAAGCGGCACTAATCTATGCTATAAGGCCTGGCGATAATAAGCAAATTATTCAGACATATTTGTCATTATTCGTGTCGCAAATACGTTTTGTATGTGCACGAACGTAACTTGGTTGTACAATAATTGTTTTATACGTAATTCATAATATCAGAAGTAAATACGTTCGGTATAATAGCTAAATAATTGATGAGTTTTGTTATTTATCAGTAATTAGTTATTTTTTATAACATCTTATTGATGGAAAGTAGGTACTCAACGCAAGAAGTGGTAGGTAATATGTGTAATAATTAATAGGAAATACTCATTAAATTCATTGATATAGACTTTCCTTCCTTTTTTTTTATTCCTAATAAATATGCAGGTACAACTCGATGATGCTACAATACCTGAAAACACGAACGGATTCGAACTCTACAATTTCAATATTGTGTCATGCAAAATTTTGTACCTTTTTATTGTACTTATATATTATTTAAAAGGTAAAATAACTTTGAAACTACGAGAGAACTACAAGTAGAGTTCTTTCAGGAGCTCTATTGACGTCACAATAGGTACATACATAAATTATCATTTTCCACTGGCTTGGAATTAATTTCTTAAGACAGTTGCCGACAGAAACTTTGCTCTTTTCAATTCTTATTAATATTGTCGGGCCTATTTAATGACCTGTAAAATATAGAAGAAAGAAGAAGAAGAAAGCATTTATTTGCCACCATGTAAAAAATATAAATCTTAGTACTTATACACACAAAACAGAAAAAAAAAAGAAATTGAACGTTTTTCGCAACGCATTTCATGTTGACAAAAGGGACCAACTGAGTATTCGGCACGAATGATAATAAAACCATTCGTGCCACTGATTTTCAGTGGCCCCTAATGACACTTGGACACTTATAGGAATTTTCATCTTACATATTGTGTTATTATAATACATAATAGGCTGTCTTATTAGGAAACTCGATTACTCTTGTTAGTATATTTGTGGTTATAAACTTTATTAAGATTAATGATAACAACGCTAATAATCTAGGCCAATGATATTACGAGTCAAAGATAGGAGAGAACCTACTAATTCGTTTTGCTTTTGTCTCACGAAACATACACAGTTACCGGTAAAAAAGTATGATTTGATTGAGGCATAAGGTTGCTTCCAGTCCAGTAAGACGTTCACTATAACCTTCTTGCCAGCATGGAAATTTACGAAACAAATACCCGCATATGCTGAAAAGAGCTTGAAAAAAGGAAGGAAAAATGAGGACGCTATTAAAGTGTTTGGTTGTCGCCTTCTAGTGTCGTGAATACAGATTTGTGATTTGATTACCTATATTGTTCGTTTTGATATTTATTAATTATTATCAATAAATTAATAAAGAATTAGAAGACGTGAACTAAAAAATGGTTTATTTTATTTTTTCCTGTTCGTTGCTGACTGACGATTCTGATTCGAGACATCAATTTAGGTTTACGAAATCAAGACCCTATAATAAGTAGGTACATACTAGCTTACCGCTCGGGCCCGCGGCTTCGCCCGCTTTGTCTAAAACCTAATTAATTATATACTAAAACCTTCCTCTTGAATCACTCGTTCTATTAAAAAAACGCATCAAAATCCGTTGCGTAGTGTTAAAGATTATTAGATTGCATACAAAGGGATATAGGGACAGGGAAAGCGACTTTGTTTTATACTATGTAGTGAATACCTTTCGTAATTCTGACAACAGTATATCGGTACAATTTTGAATTAACAAAAAATCCGATTTGAAAAATACTTACACCAATTAGAAAGCCAAAGTCAACCCAAAGTCAGGCTGAGCGGCATGTATAACATTCAACCATTTCAATGTTAAGGACAAAATACGTTGACAGTTCGTGGTCACAAGCCTTCTTATTAACTTGAGTTAGGTATATGTTCATCATTCGTAATTTCGTACAACAGCCTAGCTAGCCCACATGCCACCGACCTTTCAGATAAGGGCTATATTTACATTTACAATGTAATGAATTCTTTGAGAGAAGATATAAATACGGAAAATTTTAACATTTACTATTCAAGAGTCTGTAGGTAGGTACCTTAAAGGCCGTCATATCTAGTCAAATATCTAATTAGAAACTAGTAAATATATATAGGTACCTATACCTAAAGAATATGCATATTTTGATATCCTAATTTTTGACAAGACAACGTTTAACGTAAGTACTTATTCATATTAAAAGAAAATATGTTCTTTCACAGATAAAAAAAGACGTGTGGCACTCGAGGACTGCCGCGGTAAAGCCATTGCATGCTATGCCTTCAAGCCACACCTCCGTGCCCGTCCCCGTGGGGAGCGTGAGGTTTCGTTACGGAATTTCTGGATTCGGTCCCCGCGCTCAAGGCCCGCGATAGAAGCTATGCAATAGCTTAACAATCGGATTACTAACGAGTAATTAACTCGTATTATAGACCGTCTATACCTAAGTAATTCTATGTTCAGATCGCAGATGCCAAGGACAACGGGCGAAAGGCGAGTAATCGGCGCCTTACAAACCGATTCCAACTTGACAACTTGACAGGGATGATACCCGACACAAACAGAGCTTGGCCGCAAGCTCCGAAATGGCAGCCCCATTAGCGGTCTAGGGTGCGTTGGGCTAATTACTCAACCATCCGAAAATTCTATAAATTACTGAAACCTCAGAAAATAATAATCCGGATCGATATAATACAACGACTTTTGGCTTGAAAACACGGATAAAGATTTGCTGCTGGAATGTAAAGACACTTTGGAGACCGGGTCGACTAGAAGAGCTTGCGACCTTTATGCCAAAATATAACATCGATATCATGGGAGTAAGCGAGGCGAGATGGAATGGATTTGGAGAAATAAAAAGCGACCATAATACTACATTCATATATTCAGGTAACCCGTCCGAAGGGGATAGACATGAAAAAGGGGTTGGGTTTTTACTCTCTGAAAAGGCAAGAAGATGTCTTCTGGACTGGAAACCAGTTTCAGAAAGGATAATTACTGTGCGTTTTAGAACTAGAGCACGGAATTTGTCTATAGTCCAAGTATACGCGCCTACAGAGACTTCAAGAGCAGAGGATAAAGAGATATTTTATGACCAATTAAAAAATACAGTGAACAAAATAAAACGGCAGGACATCGTTATGGTTATTGGAGATCTTAATGCTAAGGTTGGTGATAGTAATTTTGGTAGAGAAGCGTATATGGGAAAACACGGAGTGGGACACCAAAACGATAATGGTATAAGATTTGCGGACTTCTGCTCAGAAAACGAACTTGTTATTGGCGGCACCTTGTTCCCTCACAAAACCATCCACAAGACTACATGGAATCATCCCGACGGAATCACAAAAAACCAAATTGATCACATTGCTTTAAGCCGCAAATGGAGAAGGTCCCTACTGGATGTTCGAGTTAAAAGAGGTGCTGATATTGATAGCGACCACATGCTCTCAATGGCTGAACTCCGACTCAAACTTGCGGCGCATAAGACAATAAGTGAAAAAACTACAGCTCTATATAATATCTCCAAATTGGAACAACCAGAAACCTCTGAGGCATACACTCAAGAGCTGAAAAATAAATACAATAGCCTGGATGTTAATGATCTTGATGTTAACGGGAACTGGGAGGCAATTAAGAGCGCCTTTCAGGTGGTTGGGGAATCAGTACTAGGCTTCCGCCGACGTGACACAAAGCCTTGGATGTCAAAGAGTACTTGGGAGCTAATAGAACAGAGGCGTAAATCAAAGGAAACCCTGATACAGCTATCAAAAAACTCACCCACATACGAAGAGCAAAATTTACGCTATTCATTACTACGGAAAAGCTTGAAGCGCAGCGTTCGACGGGACAGACGAAATAACACGAACTTAATAGCCGATCAAGCGCAAAAGGCTGCAGCTGCAAAGAATATGGCCGGTATCTATAAAGCTACAAAAACTCTACTCAACCAATCGGGGCATCGTTCCAATACTAAACCCCTTAAGAATGAAAATGGCGATCTTCTTACAACATCTGAACAACAGCTTAAGAGATGGTTCACCCATTTCCGCGACCTCTTGGAAACCGGCAATCCAGAGAGTTCTGACATAATTCCTTTGCACTCTCACCACCCAAAGCTCTCTAATTTTAACGTAGAACACCCAAATTGCATAGAAATCAAGCAAGCTATAGACTCACTGAAGTGCCGTAAGGCTCCTGGCAAGGACAGAATAACTGCTGAGATGTTAAGAGTGGATAGCACCTTCACCGCAAAAATGCTCTTCCCCTTACTTAAACAAATATGGGAAACGGAGACAGCACCCGATGATTGGAAGGAGGGTATATTAATAAAAGTTCCCAAAAAAGGAGATAGAAGCAATTGTAATAACTGGAGAGGGATAACATTACTCTCCATTGTGTCGAAGGTGCTAACTAAAATAATCTTAAACCGCCTTTCACTCGCCTTTGAAGCGACTTTGAGAGAAAATCAAGCTGGATTCAGAAAGGGCAGGTCATGTGTGGATCATATCAGTACGCTACGAATAATAGCTGAGCAATGTACAGAATGGCAATCTGATGTCTTTTATATGTTTGTTGACTTCGAAAAAGCCTTCGATACAATAAGATGGTCCGCACTTTGGCAATCCCTTGAGAATAGAAAGAAGAAAGAAAGAAAGAAAAGTTTATTTAACACCACACACATAATAAAAGAAAAAAAAATATATACAAACTAAACAAAAGCAACAAATAAAATAAAAATAGTGACTTATTCCTAATCAGTGTGGTGCTAAAAAGGGTCGCTACTCAGCATGTGCTGCACTTGTTGTGAAGCGCTGATTTTCAGTAGCCCCTTGTTGGAGTGCCAGTCAATAGACTCAAGTTATAAAATATACATATTATAATTTCTTATGTATACTTAAATATAGATAATAATATATAAATATATAATAATTAATAAAATACACAACACAAGTACAAATTAATAATAATAGTAATATAAACAAAACACAATAACATAATTTCTTACATATAATATAGATATGAAATATAAGCACAATAAACAATGAACACAATTGTACCCTGTTATATCCTATGCGACTAAGGCTGGTTACGAAACTCGGTAAGAAGTTGTTTTTTAAAGCCATGTTTAAAACTTGCTAAGGTCCTCGAGTTTCGTAATGGAGGTGGTAAATTATTCCAGCACTTAGTCGCACTATATTTAAAACTACCTTTAAAAATTGATTTATGGTGTTTTGGTACTGCCAGTTTGACGAGGGTCGCCCTAGTAGTTATACCATTATTACATCCCATCCATGTCAGTTTATTATAGAGGTACGCTGGGGCTTTGGTACTGATCACATCGAAGAGAAGAGATGCAAGATGTAAACGCCTACGATGGTCCATGTTAAGGATGTTTGCTTTTTTTAAATATGGCGAGATGTGCGTTCGAGCAGGAATATCCCAACAAAACCTTGCGCAAGCATTTTGCACTCGTTGAATGGCGTTTTTAGTACGAGATAGGAGACGGGGACCGTACATTACATCCGCATAGTTGAGTTTTGACAAAACCAAAGACTCACATAGTCTGAGACGTAGACGAGGATCTAGGTAATTTCTTATGCGATACAATAGTTTTAATCAGTAGAAGCAGTTTGCGATTGTCGTATTTATGAACTTTTCGAATCTAAGTGCTTCATCGAAAATTACACCTAGATTCCGAGCCTCACGCACACGTTCCAACGGGACTCCGTTTACATGCAACAGCGACGTTTGATGCTCAATCTGTTTAATAATTTGAGGAGTACCCAGTATCATAAATTTGGTTTTGTCGGCGTTAAGCACTAATGCGTTATTTATTGACCATTTTGAAATGCTGTCCAGATCGTCATTTAATTTTTGTATGAATTCGTCAGTTTTATCAGGTTTAAAAGAGGTATATAATTGGACATCATCAGCGTAAATATGGTAGTGGCAGTACTTAATTTTCGATATTATATCTGCAGTGTACAAGACAAACAAAATAGGTCCCAAAATAGAACCCTGAGGTACTCCTCGTTTCACTGGACTACAATGAGAAAGAGAAGTAGTTCCGTCACTATTAGAGACCACTACAGTCTGCCTACGTTCACTAAGATAACTCTTAAACCAAGCAACAGAATCTTGGCAAAAGCCGTAATAGACCAATTTTGATAAAAGTAGGTTAGTATCTATGGTGTCAAAAGCACGTGAAAAGTCTAAAAGAACCAAAAGCGTTCCTTTACCACAATCTTGTTCGCATAAAATATTATCCAGCACATCTGTCAATGCTGTTACAGTACCTCTTCGCTTTCTGAATCCAGATTGAAGGTCAGGCAGTATGTTATTGGACTCAAGATAATCCATTAACTGTTTGTGAACAATCTTTTCAAGGATTTTGGAGCAACATGGCAAGATGCTGATAGGCCGTAAATCTTTAACAGATGCAGGATTACTTTTCTTTGGAAGTGGTCGCACCAATGCACTCTGCCACATCGCCGGAAATGTACTACTTTTTAAAGATACATTAATAATGTGCGTCAAGATAGGTAGTGTCTGTGATATTGTGAGGTTAATCATATCTAGAGATAAGTCATCAATACCTACTGCTTGAGACTTGAGACTCTTTAATGCCTTAAGTACAGTATCTTCGCTCACAGGCTTCAGTTCGAAAGAGGCATTGCTTATAAAGCGATGTTCGTTGAAGTGAGCTAAGTAAGATGTTGGTACGGCGTTATTGATAGGAACATTTAGGAAATGTGTATTTATAGTATTGGCGTCACTGATATGCGCTGGAAGTATGAAGTCATCTTTTAGTTTAATCTGTACATTATCTTTTATATGGGTCCATAAGGCGCGAGGATTTTGTATGTTAGAATTAATGTATGTTTCAAAGTAAGCTGTTTTTTCTCGATGAAGTGCAGATGCAACATATTTTTTTAAATCAATATAGTAGTTTTTGGCACTATCTGTCTTACAAATTTTAGCCCTGGCTTGAGCTTCGTCTCGTCTTTTCATCATTTGTTTAATATTATACGTCAACCAGGGTGGCTGTTTCAATTTGACGTATATATTTTTCCTAGGCGCATGTGAATCAAAAATTTCTACCATACTACTTGTGAACAAAGTAACGATATCGTTGACATTTTTTATTGATAACATGTAGTTCCAATCAACTGCGATTAACGATTTATTAAAATGATTATGATCTATGTCCCTTATACATCTACGCGAGATCCACCTTGGCTTTGCCCGTTCCTTTAAAATATTCAAATGGCAAGATATAACCGAGTGATTACTAAGAGAGGCAATGTGATCAACTGTTACACTAGATACGCCTGCATTGGTACAAATTAAGTCAATTAATGTTTCACTGTCATTTGTAAAATGAGTAGGTTGAGACACAATTTGGTTCAATCCCGCTGATTGTAAAAATTCGGATAACTTTTTTGTATTGTTGTGATTTTTGTTCAATACGTTCACGTTAAAATCACCTAAAAGTACAATATAGTCACTAAAAATGAATGTGCCTATGGAGTCAATGAGAGCATCAAAGAATGTGTCAACGTCTAACCACGGCGGCCGGTACGCAGTACCGATAACAATTGTGCGTCCACGACTTGTTATTTTTATCCACATCTGTTCAACGGGATGTGTCACTGGATGTGTTAATATGCGGTATGACAAGCTCGATTTAAGATAAAATCCAACCCCACCTCCCCGAGAACGTACAGTCTGTGGCCGAGGGATATGGCGTAGGCGGTAACCCGGCACACTTGGTGCTCGCCCTTCCTCTCCCTCACGCAGCCATGTTTCGTTGATTGCCATGATATCGACAGCGTGACGATCCATTGCCACCATAAATTCATCATGGCGAGTGCTAAGAGAACCAGGGTTAAGAAAACCAATTTTTATTCTGTTTCCCCTATCGAACATGTATAAAATATAGTTATTTGTTCAAAAGTATTGTATTTGATAATAATAATTGTGTCTAATTTTTTATATAAACAAGAAAAATTGTTCTCAGTTAATAAAAAGTAATACAAATGCATGTTATCATATATTTTACACATATAAACATTAGAATTAATTAATAGTGTTGTTATTATACAAAATATATAAGTAAGAAATATAAGTAAATATATTAGTATACACACATATTCCTTAAATAC
>CAJQZN010016821.1:0-29610 GCA_907164685.1 Colias eurytheme | reverse complement strand
TTGAAGTTTCCTAATGCATGTTTTTATAAATTCAACGTACCTTGTAATATTACTATTTATACTTGTAATATTATTGTTATAATATTATTATTATGACTTGTATCAAGTTATCCACTGATCTGGTAGCTTTCTGGGAATTTTAAAAACGGGTAGTTAATTTTATACTTTTTGATGTGCTTTTTTCGAATTTCAGCTTTTTCAACTCGTATCTTTTTCGCTCCCGCCGCCATATAACATATTGGAAAAATGGCGTTGTAAAGCAGTCCTTTGACGATACTTCTATATAGAGTTTCAAGGAAATTTCTCAATTATATTTCGATTGAAAAATATATATTATCAATGAACATTTCCTGAACGCATTCTAAACTACATATACGCCGCAGTATATCTCACTGCTCACACTCCTGTTAATTACAATTCCATACTAAATATATTACAGACAAACTTATACATTATGAACACTTCCACCACTCCCGAACCAAACGCTAAAACTTCGGCCACACTCGTCTCACACACCTAATTAAGCTTTAATAGATCAGTTGTAACTTCCCCAGGCGACTATTGCTAGAGCACGTAATTAAAACGAGAGAAACTTAAGCGAAGTCGGATGCGACATGAATATTCTATTCGGGAGTGTCTGAGAAGTGTCACGTGAAGCCACGAACCCTGTAGATAGCAGGTGACTTACGCGCTGGGTACTCACAAATAGTGCTTTAGTAAATGCAATAGAATACAGATATCAGTAGTACCATGGGTACAGTAAGAGACTTAGGACACTATAGAGAATTTATAAGAAAACGCCTTAGGCACTGGTAAATGTAATAGTACATTAGTACATGCAATAGAAGATATTCATAGTACCTCCTATGAGTACAATAAGAGACTTAAAGTTAGAACACAATAGAATAGAGGATTTATAATATGAAAAGCAAGCGAAAATTCATTAGGTATGTTATCTCAGCAGCTTATATAAGAATAATTAATCCATTAAATATATTCGACGAACATGTAAGTTATTTTTTATGTAAAATTATAATTCTTCAACAACGCAGTTAACTTTTTATAATATACTTATAATTTCACGAATGTAGACAATTAATTACGCTACAGTAAAAAAGCAACACCTAAAGAGCATATCTATTCTCTGTAGCCTTGATAAGACCAGTTTGTTAGTAATATCTTATTTTTTAATGTAAAAACTTTTTATTATACAACACGTATACTTTATGGCTGAGACTTCGAATAGGTAAAATATAACATCATGCCGTACACTTGACAAACTATACTCAACAAAAGCTCTACATTTCTATGTTAGTGTTCTTGTGAAAGTTATTTGTGACTTTTCACAAAGTTGACTTCTAGTTTTGCAGTTTCATACCTTTCATTTTATTTCAGATAATTTAAATTTAAACATAGAATGTTGAAAACAAATCCTACATCATCTCAATGAAATGGCTACGTACTATTTATGCTAGAAAAAACAACATCAAAGCATTTATAAAAAAATGCACACAAGGAAACATTATAAAAAAATAACAATAATGAAGATAATTAAAACTCCGTCGGCAACTCAAAACTAATTTAAAGTACGTCGCAACCCTCAGCTTAACTAAGCTAAATTCATAATAAGAGATTTTTGTATGCAACCCCATCAGAACGACTAAGCAATTAGTGTCACTAATTGCTACCTTGCATAAATGTACATTAAATTTAGTTCAAGAAACAAGTTGAGATGCGCTTAATTGTAAACACGACAAAAGGTCTTTGACGGTCGACCCTCGCTGCGTCGACACTAAAGACCTCTTTCCACTGGATATATAAATGAGAGAGTGATCGAGAACATTCTATAGAATTTTCTCTGCGTCGTTAAGGAGACATATTATGTTCTCACTGGAGATAGAAATATAAGAAAAGAATTCTAATCTAATGATATTTTAAATTATTTGTCGCTATTGCTATCGGTATTATATTTCATTTGAATTATAATTTGGGTGTTACTTACCTGCTGAAATAAAAAAAAAGATGTTTGAATTTAATGAATTATCAATTAAACTACAATGATGTTAATGTCACTTGTGCCTTGTCACCTTTTCAAGCAGCTTCAGAATATATTTTCAATGCGTATTTATACACGATTTCCATTAGAAATTTATTTTTCAGTCTAAACATAAAATCAGTTGAGTCCAGTGAGCAATCCGCCTTACTAGAGAAAACTTTCACAAATAATTACAACGTGTTGAGAGTGGGGTTAGCAACGCACTCCACAATAATGATGAGGGCTGCTATTGGAGGCACTACTCGAAGACCTTTGATTAATTCACCTTTATATTTATGTACATTGTATTCCATTATTTTAACACTTTTTTGTTAATTGATTAATATTCAATACCTTCCGATTTCCGCCCGGCTGTTAGCTGTACCCGCGATATCTGAAACTTAACAAATGATATAGTAAAACCTTCCTCGAGAACCACGCTTTCCATGAAGGCAGAGTCGCGTTGGAGGACATTGTTTAATAATATCATAATAGATATGTAGTGAAGCATATAGCGCAGCTATACAATACAAATTAATTACCTTTATACACACTTCTATAGCGCATTTTCATGCAGAACATCGAGCATTCGCTAAAAATGGTAGATTAATATTTTCTATTTCTAAAATATAGAGAAAAAGTAAGTGCACATTTAAGCATATATTCCACAGATATATTCAATAAGATGAACGAGAAGTTTAATTGACTGATTTGACTTATAATTGATCAAACTACAAATAAAATACGCTAAAGTGATTAACATATAATTTCACAAATGTCAAATGCAAACTAATTAAAAAACTGCAGTCGCTCAAACATGTCACAAACATTGAACATCAAATAATATCTTGTACCAAAGTCTGCAAATAACGTCCCTAGACTTAATAACTACAAAGTATACACGTTTCTAAAGTAGTCCCTAGACGGTAAAGCAGCATGACATGCGTTACATGGTGTCATGCTCAAATGATTGTTTAATTAAATTATTGAAATTAATGACATGCAGATTACATGCTGGTAGCTGATTGATGAACCGTTCTATTTCATATCCTACAAGTTAGACTTACCTACACGAATGATCTTTAAGATGTTATGCAAAAACTAAGAGTGTTTTGCTGCACTCAGGCTCGACGCAAACTGTTATAAAATACTTGATTTGATTTTTTTGTCACTCATGCAATATGACGATTTACGTAAACGCATTACGCGTATGTCATGCTTCCATTACCGTCTAGGAACTGCTTAAGAAACGTGGTGGGTATAGTCTCCTTATTTTATGGGCCCTGGGCCCTTTTAACAATGGAGACTGTTTGGCGAGTAGAGGCAATCACGATAGTGTAGAAGGCTTATGTCTATGATCAGCCGTCAGTGTAGATATTTATTCGTAATCGACGTAATTGCGGCAAGCATCGACGATCATTTGTTGAGCCAACGCTCTCGATTGTGAGGAGGACCCATGGCATGCAAACTAATTTAAAAACTGCAGTCGCTCAAACATGTCACAAACATCGAACATGAGATGTCTTGTACCACGTAACAGAAAAAACATACCCTCTACTAAAATCTGCAAATAAGAAACGTGTAGGTTCATAGCTTAGTTATAGCCCCCTTGTTTTATATTGATCGTGATACCCGTCAGAGTGACAAGTACACAATCGAAAGAGGGAATCGTGAGATAAAATGACAATGTACCAACCCCAACATTAGACGGAACAAAATCAATACTCCTCAGGGATTTGTATGACATTCAGACAATTTATCGTTGCATAGTAATATTGGACTCCCAACAAACTCGTTACTGTTATGTTCGAATATAACGTAGTTGGTGTTATAATCAGATGAATAAATAAATAATACATATATTATTTACTTAAATTTTATTTATCTTTATACAATGTCAATCAAAAAACTGTAACTGTAATTAATTTGTGTTAAAAATTTAACAGAAATTATCTGGTGGTAGTTCCACAGTTTTCATATCACTTTTAAACTTAAAATTACTCTAAATCTCAATCATTGGCATTTTCATCAGCAAAAAAAATCAATTCAAAAAAGAGTCAATATCCACACGCAAACAATATTCTAGTTGCATTACGACTCACTTTGCTACTACTACTACCTACTTAACAATACTACTCTATTATAACGATAAAAACTAAAAGCTACGTACAAACGCAGGTGTGGTTAAAATCATAAAAACGTGAACTCACATGTAAAGATCCCATTACTTTTCATTACATCTTCATACCACAAATATATACTATACCAAGTATACTAGGTACGAGGACCTCCAGAGGATTTAGTTGCGAATAAACTAGTGTTTACTGCGCTCCTGCATTGCGTTAAATGTCCCCGTTTGTTTTAAATTTCTTACGCCATGAACATAAAATGTAGCTATTACAGCGTATAATCCTCAATTTGAAATGCACGTTTATTTTGAGCTTTTACAATGCACTTAAATGTTTATGAATTGCATTTAAGAAGGCAAGGGGCTTGGTTGCGACATGATGAAAATTTATAAAAAATATTGCAAGTTTATTATTCAAAAATAATGCAGTTTTAAACCGATGAGCCTTTTTTTTCAAATTACGTTCATCAGGTTCATCATAAATACTTTCTAAATCATCCTAAGTATGTATATCCTAATCTCTTAATAATTTTAATAAAGAAAATATTTCTTCACATTTCGTTTAACAGGAAATATAAAAGACGAATAAAGCGTTTGGGGTCCTGAAATTTCAAATTGGTGGTGTAGTCATGTTACCTATAAGAAAATATCTATGTTTATAAGGTCTTTGAATACACATAACCAAACCGATGTTTTGCTAGCGTGAATATATTTAATTAAAATAATATAATCTAGCTCATAAAAATATCATTCAAAATAAATTTACACACTTAAGGATAAAAATTATAGAAAAAGAAATAGATTTACGTCTTTGAATTCATAATTAGGCTATTTATCAAATAAAGATCATTTATATAAAACCTAGGACTAATCCGCAAAATAATTTCGCTAAAAGTTCCACATCTCGTTGATAGGTATAATGAAATCGATATATTTTCCGATACAAAACCGATTTTTCACACAGGCGCGCGTGATTCTCCCTGCGTGTGATGGATTACCGTTATTTATCATAAGAATCCTGTTACCTTTCAATATCTGGATATCCTTTAAATTTTACAAAGAATTCCGCCGTTTAAAATGTTTTTATCGCTGCTGTTTGTGAACGCTTTTTCATGGAAAACCTACTGTTGATTTTTTTGTAACGTAGATACTTTTTTTTTAATTTCAATTAAACATGTTTGTTGGGGAAAAAGGAATACATATAGATGTAGAAATACATAATTATTGTAATCACATTGCTACGAATACAAATATGACAGAGCTATTAAATGCTCTCAAGTTTGAAACCAATTTAAACTGCAAGTCGCTAGGGAAATTTAAGAAATGAACACAAATTCGATCACAAATATCCCATAATATAATGTTATACGTTGTAACGTTGGAAATACCATCTATCTTTTCTCCCGAATGCATCCGCTATTTCATACAAAATTCATCATGCCCCTTAAAGCTCCGAATCGGAGCTTAGTGCATGTAGCTACGATCCGATACCTTATAAATGTATGGAACACCTTATAATATATGATACAGCTAAGGGATATAAATGAGAATGAATTTAACGCGGTATCCTTGCGAGCTTTTATATTATGAATACATTATATTGAGTGCAGTGTGAATTACTATGCTTTCTCTGAGACTAATGAAATAATCCTACTTGTGCATACTTTTACTTACCTATTTTTGAAATGGTAACATGGTTATGTCCATTATATTTTCTCTACAACATTCGCTTTGTGACGTTCTTTATGTTTCATTTTGCTTTTTTTTACGTATGAACCTACACATTAAAAAACTGTAAAAAACATTCATCGGCTTAAAATAGAAAATGCAATAGTCAGAATTCTCATCTTACTTTTATTTGGTAATAATAAGTAAAATATCAAACACAAAAAGGTCACAACCCCAAAATCACGTTTTTTTCGTACTCTCCAAAACCTGCCAATACAACCAGCAAAGATTTACCTCAGGCCAAAATAAATTTATTCTAATTTTGGGACTAATTCAAATTCAAAGACGCTTTGATTAATTCCAAGGTCAAATAATTAATTTAAAAATAACCCTTGATGATCGAATGAGTAACCTGTTCCCTACCAATTTATTAAATTACTTTTTTATTATTCAAAATAATAAACCAAATAGTCCCTTGCTTATAAACTTAATTAATTAACTTTTAAACTAATGACTCTTTCGTTTCTTTATATATCACCTATGTATTGCAAAAATAAGAGACATTTTAAAAATTATATAAGTAGGTAAGTAATAACAAAAACTTAAATTTACATATAGAAGATAATAGTGTGCCATTAATAATATAGGTATCAAATGATCTGTTTCTCATTATTGCAATACATATTTGTATACAATTTTATCAATGTTATTATAGTCGATATTATTTTCTACATAGTTTCGATTCTTTAACTTATACTTTAATCTTAATACTATTATAAAGGCGAAAGTTTGTAAGTATGGATGTATGGATGTATAGATGTATGGATGTTTGTTACTCTTTCACGTAAAAACTACTGAACCGATTACAATGAAATTTAGCACACATATAGAGGGTAACTTGGATTAACACATAGGATAGGTTTTATCCCGAAAATCCCACGGGAACGGGAACTATGCGGGTTCTCCTTTGAAAACGCGGGCGAAGCCGCGGGCGGTAATCTAGTTTATTATATTTTTAGTATCACGCTATATCACTATGTATTAACATACCTACACGTTTAATGTACCTACTTGTTGCCTTCGCCACCAATCGTTTTAAAAATATTTGCAAAAATCCAATGATTGCACCCTGCACAGCTGTATCAATCTAATTGGATGCTGTGTGCTGAACGTGCCAGCTCACCACAACGCCAACCTTACCACTTACCTGGCAAAGCTGCTGTAATGTACTAACTGCTAACTTACTTACGTAGAAGTACGTATAACTACCTAGTGGGTTAGCACGTGGTTAGCACGATATTGGTAGAACTAGTATTGTACATAAACATTTATTGATTCAATTAGACTCAAAGGAACTCCATAGTTGCTCTTTTAATTAGATTGAATTTTTAATTGATTTGATTGGGACATTTTCTAATTGTTTAAACTATGTATTGACTAATCTGTGGTCAAATCCATGGTCAAATTAAAAAATTTTTAGGCACTGTCCCTGCTATTATTTATTTTACGCCTTAGTCACATGGGTATACATAACACAAATAGTGCTATTATTCTCAGAATTAGCACAATTAAATGTATTAAAATTAAAACGATGTAACTTTTACCTACATCAGTCTATTTTTATCTATTTAGGAACAGTTTTTCTTGTTCACCACTTTTTAATTTCTTTAAAATTAATTTATAACTCGTATCACGGTTTAAATTAGTTCTAAAAATAGCACAAAAAATCAAGGCTATGTCAAAGATAGTGACTTTATTAAAATAACTAATTTAAAAGCCTATTAGTTGAACTTAAGTAGACAATTTGTAAATTGTATGTCGTATGGAAAGTCATTGTTTGAAAATTAGATCTCTAAGCTGACATTAGTGCCAATACATAAAATCGTTTGACTATTTTATTTATGTAATTAAAATCTTATAATATACGATTGGTGGATGAAAGTACGTAGTACATAAGGATCGATAATCGATATTTGAAACTATATAATATAATAATAAAATATTTTGATGCTTTACTCTTAAAATTAAAAATATCAAGAAAAGTCGAACACCGACACACCGAATTCGTATACCAAGCTAATATTATGTTTTTGTCTTGTTTTTTTTTGCATTAAAATGTCGAAAATATTATGTTCTCTATAAATATGTCATTTAAACAATGTTATCCTCTCTGTTATCTTTGCAAAAAGTAAACAAATACAAATACATCAATATTTTTTGCTGTTATTGTGCAATAAGTGCAAGGATCATCCAAAAATATCAAATACATAGTACATCCTGAACGACCTTCTCGAATACTTTAAAGTGCGAGTTCTTTGGCCTTAATTCTTATTATTGTCCAAATAAAAATATATTTTTTATGCTCTCGACATGACCTCGACACTATTTGATTTTATTTCTTTGAAAAATTATATTCAATAGGAATAAATAAACGGACCAAGTGTGAGTCGAACTCGCGCACCGATGGCTCCGAACAAACCTATTTTACACGCTTTATATTAGCTTCACCTGTATGTTTGTAACCGACTTCTTTGGGCGCGATTTTGACCCACTTTAAACGGCCAGATTTCGTTCAAACTTTGTAGATTTATTGAGGACCGATGACAATACACTAATTTGATAAAATTTTCTATTTTTTAGTTCGGTTTTCTATAAAAAGCGTGTTTTTTAGTTTTTTTTAACTATTATTATTATTTTATTATGTTGTAAATGCTCTTTGCAATTTGTCCTTTACCAGTGCTATAAGGCGTTGCTTTGTACCAAATTTCAAGACTGTTCACGGGAAGTACCCTGTATGTTTTGATTCTCTTGTAAATATCGATTTTGTTAAAATTCAAAGCTTATATAGCTGTTCTCTTTTGAATGTGTTAGTTAATAAGTTTAATTTTAACCGTGTGGACCGTGAGTTCAATATAAATTTTAACTATATACCTCTACGCGGTACTGAGAAAAAGGGCCCTGGCAGACAGATAGTCGGACAACAAACTGATCCTATGAGCGTTCCCTTTTTTCCTTTTGAGATTCGGAACCCTAAAAATAATAATCATAACTCACACCAAAACTTACTGAAGACCTTACCTATTATAATAATTATTTTAGCTCTTAGCCACTAGATATAGTTTTTATAGTACACTAGCTTTCCACCCGCAGCTTCGCCCACGCTGTCAAAGAAAAACCCGCATAGTTCCCGTTCCCGTGGGATTTCCGGGATAAAACCTATCCTATTTCCCGGGGTAAAAAGTAGCCTATGTCCTTTCTCGGGTATCAAAATATCTCTATACCAAATTTCATGCAAATTGGTTCAGTTATTAAGGCGTGATTGAGTAACAGACAGACAGACAGAGTTACTTTCGCATTTATAATATTAGTTTATGGATTTACATAAAATATACTATGAATTAATTACCCCGGAGACAATCCACATGAACGTATCACGTGATATTTTGCTTTATTATTAGATTATATTTCATATTGTTTAAGCGTTCTAACAGACGAACGGCAAGTTGCGAACGGCAAAGACTACTTCAGCCGTCGCGCGCCACAATATGTCGACGACAGTCGGCGGCACGTCGTTGGCAGCAGTTAATATACGGCTGCCGTCGACAGGCAAAAACGGATGCCGTCAAACATCAAACGCTTACACAAAACTGCAAGCGTCGCCACTTGTCGACGGCCGTTCACAACTTGCCGTTCGTCTGTTAGAACTCTAATTATAGTGATAACAAAACCTCTTTGTCTGTACAATAAATCTTAAGACAAAATAGTCTAACCTGATCCTAAGCGTGCGTCATTATTATGTTTTAAAGAACAGGATGGAATAGTGATACATAAAAAATTTAATGTCCCTTTAATTGAGTAAAAATTATACCCTATATTGAAAATATATAGATGTACCAGTATGCTAAAAGTGGATTCTGATCTTTTAAAACCCCTTTTTATATAAATGTAGTCTAAAATAACCGTCGCCTGTAGGTTAAGCTAGAGCCTGATTTAAGTTTTAAATATCATAGAGGTTCAAACTACAACTTAAGAATATGTCCAGGTGAACCTTTTAGCTATTTTCAGTATAAATGTATACACTGGCAGAAAAAATAACTTAAACGGTGTTTCATGTTCCTTTGATTTTTTTATTATTATTTGCAGTAAGCCTCGTATACGTTTGCTTACTACTAATGATTATTACAAATTATGCAGGCAATCCTTATCATATTTTATATTTTTTATAACACAAATGGCCAAACAAGATGTCTTCGACACGGTTACAAGTTTTATGATGCTTAGAAAAAATACCTAATACAGCTGTCGTCGTCGATGCAAATTGGTATATTTATATACATATAAATAAGTAAAATTTGTCATGAGATTTAGTATCTTAGTGGCCTTAGCATTGTAAAGACTTATAGTGTTACTCAAAATGTTAGTCAATTTTATATACATAGTGGGTTTCATTGTTTTCTGCAATGCAGCGTCAGGTAAAATATTTATGTTACGATTTAGACGTTCATTTTCCAGGAATATTTTTAAAAGGAAGGAAGGAAAGACTAAGAACCTTATTGTTTATTTTCATTAGCATTAATTGCTGTTTCAGAATTTAGACAATTATAAATTTAATAATTAAATGTATTTACTACCTCCTATTACATGAAATTAAGATTTGATCTTATAGATTATATTAGGTACGAGACGGCTTGTTAAAAGTAATTCCCTATAAACTTATTTATTTTACTAACTAAATGATAACAAATAGACTATAATATAATACTTTACACAGAATTATCACTTCCATTCGAGTAATAAGGCTTCTTCAACGCGTCTGTTTAAAAACCTTCACATAAATGGATATCATTGAATCTAATTTAAAATATTTTTATAAATGTTGACCTGTATCTGCCGCTTTCCTGTTTTAGCAAGAGTTTTCAAGGTCAAATAACAACTGTCTAGTATCTTTGTATAATATAATATGTTCAAGCGAATCATTTGTTTATAAATTTTATTGGTCGTTAGTTCAAAAACATGTTTTATTTTTGATTAATTTGTTAGCTAAAATAATAAAAAATGGAGTAAAATATATAATTATATGCGTAGTTAATATGTTCGCATTATTACTAATCATAATATGACTTACCTCAGAAATAAAATATATTTTTATGAAATAAACTAGTTTAGCATTCGTGACTCTGCCTTCATACCCTTACCTTTTACTCAATAGCCGTTCCCCATACAAATTTGAATCCCCTTTTTCATCATCTTCACGCTTTGTTTCCACAAAGTTCCCTCTCTAGACTTCATCAATTAGTTCTGGGAGTGCAATCATAACAAACAGACAGACATCCTGAGGTACTTCTACGTATATATTTTAAAAAAATCAAATATCACATAACAAAATTCTTTCAAATCAAATTGCGTAGTTAGGGTCTATAAATGAATATGTTTGGAAAAATTACTAAATATTATAATATACTAGATTTCCGCCCGCGGCTTCGCTTGCGTTTTCAAAGGAAAACCCGCATAGTTCCCGTTCCCATGGGATTTCCGGGATGAAACCTATCCTATATATTAATCCAAGTTACCCTCTATATGTGTGCTAAATTTCATTTCTAATCGGTTCAGTAGAATTTTGCGTGAAAGAGTAACAAACATACACACACACACACATCCTCACAAACTTTCGCATTTATAATATTAGTAGTATGTCGATATTATAGTCTATAGACCAATGATGTTCCCTCTTGATGCTCTTAGATGTTCCCTCCTCATCCTCAAACAAAATAACGCTCATAATCGTCTTAACCTGGGTTGATTTAAAATTGTTATAATTAAAATTATATTTGTTTTAATTCAAATTATAATCAAAAGTAGCCAGTGTTTGTACTTGAGTTTTATCTATTTTCATTAAAAATTTAATGCAAATCGTTGCCGTAGTTTAGCCTTGAAAACCTATCAAACAGACGGAGTTTTCCATTTATAACATTTGTATCTACGAATTAATTTATCAGCACTTAGACGAAGCAAGAAAGCCCTTAAACTTTAATTATTTTCAATAGCTCATATTTTACAGATTGTAAGTAATCTATTAATTCTAGGGAAGCGCGTTCCATCTTAGATAACATCTCAGCTTAACATCAGGCGAGATTGAGTTCAAGCACTTCCCTATTCCCAATAAATAATAAAAAAAAATTGGTTGTCTGTAAAGTCGGTTTACTGACGATAGTTGAACGTGACAACGTCCGATTGTGCTTCTTTGTCGCTCGTTCCGCGCTCTCGCTTGCACTTCAAGCCTTACGTGGAACGCCTCAGAGCGAGGTAACGCCGCATGAGTCGTGTATTTTCGTGCGATCCAACTACCGGCTACGCCTTTGTATTGTGTAAACATAATACTTCATTCTTCATGATGTAAACATAATACACACGTTCAATTCAACCAAATATTTATTCCAGTGTCCTACATAAAGCCATGTAAACCAACTGACAACGCATGCATGCTGGCCAGCGCACAGAGCGCAGTAGGATACGTGGCCGCTGGTATCAAGGAGTTTGGTGTGATCTCCTCAGACCCGCTATCCATCGACGACGTCCGTAATGATGACGCCAATCTGAAAATGGGCTTCAGGAACATGAAGATTGTGGGTGCTAGCAAGTGCAAGATTGAGAGGGTAACGTAAGTACAATAAAATAAATACTTATACAAAAATCATCATATAAACATGTGAACAAAACAAAACTAAAATAGCAGGGGAATATAGCAGTAACTGTTTAACGAATGTATTATGTAGACAATATTATGATCTCTCAGGTAATTTAAAACAATAATTTTTGTCTAATGCGATTTTTTGTTATATTATCATAATTTTATTATTCTCAACTCTAAGATATCAATGGTTCTTAATTTTCTTGTATTATGTCTATACATAGACTATATAGAGACAATACGGAAATAAGAGACGGTAACCAAGTTATATTTTTATGTAATGTGTGTTAACGTGTAATTATTTAAAAACATATAAAAGATAACCTTTTAACCCGTGATTAGAGTCTTAACCTTCTATCGTTAATTCACTCGATCTTCATGAGCATTATAATTAAAACCAGTTGTCTCTCTTACTTCAAGGTTGGTAATTTAAATGCTTACAATAATTGGTGCTTTTGATTTTCTAGAAACCCATATGTTGTATTTTTATTTGATAAAATATGATAATCGGTTTGTTATTATTATTAAACACAATATAATAACAGTTTTAAGTGGGTATGCTTTTCTGTTGATAACAACTAGCAACTATTTCACTGTACGAACTATTGAATCGTAAACAATGGACTATTGTTAATTATTTAAAATAATAATTTAAAAAATATATTCATGAGTTTTCAATCTATAGTGGTTAAAAGTTAACTCAAAAATGGAGCATTTTCGTAAATTTTCAAAAAAATCTTAGAGAAAGTGTAAGAAATGTTATAGTATGCTATATATTCGTGATCTACTCAATAAGCTCTTTCATTTGATACCCCACACGGCATGTTTTGGATTTTTTTATTTTTTTCTTTGTATGCCATATTTAATTACCTGGGTGGGGGGAGGGGGACCACAAAACTGGTTGGCAACATCTGTCTATAGGATGTCTGGGATCTATACAATATATATCAGAAGTCAGATTTAGGTCCGCTATTTTTGCAAACGAACATCTCCTTGGAGCCTGCTCTATTTATTACATATTATGTACATTATGTACCTCACATCAGTACCAATTATCGAAATCCATTACGCATAAGTAGTAGATCTAACTGCATCCTGCATCTTAAAATTGCATTGCATGTATTTTAAAAGCTTGAATAAAAGAATGTATTTCTTCTTATTCACGTGTAATCCGCCTCTGAAATATATAAAAAAAAATATTATATAATCTTCTTATAATATAAAAATGAATCCCAAAATGTGTTGGTAAGCGCATAACTCGAGAACGGCTGAACCGATTTCGATAATTCTTTTTTTATTATATTCCTTGAAGTACGAGGATGGTTTTTAAGTAGAGAAAACGTAAATATGTACCACGGGCGAAGCCGGGGCGGACCGCTAGTCTATAATATAAAAATGAATCCCAAAATGTGTTGGTAAGCGCATAACTTGAGAACGGCTGAACCGATTTCGTTAATTCTTTTTTTATTATATTCCTTGAAGTACGAGGATGGTTCTTATGTAGAGAAAACGTAAATATGTACCACGGGCGAAGCCGGGGCGGACTGCTAGTAATGAATAATTATATAATTACAACTGTACTTACTAAAACATGCTGTACTAACTGTTACTAAAACAAATGTTACATCTCTATAGAATGTTTATCGAAAATAAAGAATTATGAATTATGAATTACAGGCGTGATTTAGATAAATCAACAGTCACCATAACAGTGGAATGTCCCCTTAAAGCTAACGGCCAGTATGATCTTAAAGGAAAAATGCTGTTCTTCGAGGCCTATGGAGATGGTGACTTCGAAATCAAGACAAGTAAGTAAAATTTCTGATGTATAATATTATAATCAGCCCGAAAGAGCCACTTAAATCAAAGCTGTTTTTTTAATTGAAACTTCTTTTGGCGCGTTGTGAGTTAAATTTCAAGATCGCGTCATATCATGGCAATACCGTCTATCTTTGAATCTTGCCAAAGAAGTTTCGCTATCTTTTTAAATTCAAACTCAAACTCAAACTCAAACATTCATTTATTCAATTAGACTACTATTTAGTAGCACTTTCGAATCGTCATTACTCATTACATAGTATTTTTAACATTTACCACCGATTCGGAAAGCAGTATCTATGGAGAAGAATCGGCAAGAAACTCCATAGTTGCTCTTTTAAAATAATGTCAAATTCATTTAGCTCCACTTTAGCTCAGTATTTAATATCTTCCAAAAATAGAAAAATAAGGCTATTAGTTTTGTATCCATTGTTATAAAATATTGTTGGGCATTCTTTTTTTATTCTTTTGGAATAAAATACCACTTAATTATATAAACTTCGCATTATTTAACATTTGGAACGTGTAATTTATATGAAATTTTTAAAACAGGTCTATGTGCGTATATGAATAAATATTAAATACACGCAGTATAATTGATTCAAAATGGCAAAAAATTAAAGCTGGTGCCTACCTTAATTTAGTTCCGACAATTTATATGCGTTTTTTTATTATTGTTAAAAAAGAAGTATTTTAATTTCAGACAGAGTAAAAATCACCGTAGTACAAAAAATAAAGACAGTCCAAGGAGCAGACGGCAAGAAACATTGGAAGATCACCGGTTTCGACTACTCTTATGACCTGGTTGAGAAGGTCGACATTCGCTTCGACAATCTCTTTGACGGAGATGAGACTAGAGGTGGGTATCTTATTCTTTTATTCATCTTTTTGCCTAACTTTGTAACATAACCATGTGAATCCAGCCCATATATTTTATTTTTATTTTTGCGGGTTTTTCAATAGTTTTAATCGTATTAGATTAAATCATGCTAGAAACGTAAAAAAACGTATCTTGGATATTCGTAGTTATTGATAACATTAAATTTTTGAGTAAGAAAAAAGGAAATCTAGATAAAAGATCCTTACTCAGCTTTTTACCGCTCTAATTTATAATGTCTATATTGTTCTTTTCAGCCAAGCCTATCCTAGAAATCATGAACCACAGCTGGAAGGAAATGGTGACTGAAGTCGGAGGACCAATCATTAAGGAACTGCTTGGTGAAATCGTAGGCATTATCAATAAATTCTACCACGCTGTACCGGCCGAAAACTTCGAAATTCTATAAATGCTCTCCTAAATATGATTAAATGAATAAAATTTTAGTAATATTTTTAATCAAACAATTTTATTGCTTCAGCATGTTGTGTAATTTTAATCCTTCCTAAAATGTCTAACATGCCTATTCGAACACGATAATCCTAAATCCATCCAACGTTTGATCAAATATAATATAAGTATTACCTCAGATAATATGACACTATACTAGTATTAGTATATTCTGTTCTCGGTAAAATATTATCAACAAGACCACGCCATTTACACCATACCCAAAACAAGCATTTTCTGACGTTCTATTAAAATGAGAGTGATTAGTGTTTATTTTGCTCACAATTACCGGCTAACAACCACCATTAGTCTTCGAGCCATGCCCCCTATTGGCACTAGTGGTAATTAGACGAGTCGCCTGACAGTGCATATTGATTGCCGCGCATCATGACATCGATTTGGAGTGACGTCTCGAAATAGCTCGAAATGGACGTAATTTGAATGCCACTCGAGTTCCCTTGTTCCGTAGCTTTCGTAGCAAACTGCAAAATGTGTTGGCAAATTAACGATAGTTAAGAATATTACGAACTCATTTATTAGTATTGCAATTAATATCTTTGTCTTTATGTGAAGGGAAGTGTAATGTTAAATTCAACCTATACAGGGTGTCCCAGTATTGGTATACTAAGCGCGAAGGGACGTGTAGTTTTGCATACACTGATCACGTAAAAAATACTCAAACAACAAAATTACATCAAAAATTTTTTGCTAAATTTTTCCTGAAAATTCATGTTTTCTTCTTTTGTCTATGAAAACATAATCTTAAACGATAGCTCACGTGCTGGTGGCAAAGTTGGGCGGGTTGCTTGTTATGGGTGTACACATAGAGTTTTAAGAATTCATTTTTTTCAGAAAAAAATGCGTCTGGAATTTTATAAGTATTTTTTAGTGTACTCAGCGTATGCAATACTATAACCTCCTTTGAGCTTAGTATACCAACAGTGGGACACCCTGTATACATAAATCAGCACATATGTAACTGCATATATAATAATCTGCCACAGATTAAATAGGCCAACGACGACGACATCAAATTTTAAATTTTCCAAAATGAGCATTAATTATCAGCACACAGATAATATAAAACAAAAAAGTCATTAAAATTAATAGGTATTTCATTAATGTCTACTAATAAACATGTTTTATTAAATAAAACCATCGTCGACCGGTCTCGTTCCAGCTCAGTAATAAATTAAGCAAAAAATCTGATTATGTCATTGAAATAATATTACTACGTATGGAGGAGACACCACGAACAAAATCTGTGCGCCATTTTTTTGCTCTAAGTTTTAAAAATTATTATCTAGTTAGGTACTTACCGATGAAATTTATTCCTTTGCACTTTTCCGTATTATTTGTATTATTTGTGCAATATCGTAACACACACGAAGGCATATTTAATGCGTTTCACTTTAAAACAAATAAAAAATGAGCGTGCAGTTACGCCATATGGCGTATGTTGAGCGGAACATAATTAGTGATGTAGGCGGTGTCGTCTCCATAATATGTATATCTCAATGGATTATGTATAATTATTTCGTTGTCATTGACATCTCTAAGATCCTTATTATACTACATTATTATAATATTTTAAAAATATAGTTTTCTGTGTATAAACATTTTAAAAGATTAGAACATTTATTTAAGAAGTTGACGAAGCCGACCTTGTTAAATTTGATCATGTTTGAAATTAAATTTATTCACTATTTTATTTAACTACAATACACTGTTAAATTCCATAATACAAATATTATTTGACAATTAACATAATGTGGACGGTTACCAATACAAACATTACCTCTACCTTATAAAAAAAATCAAAAGTCGACATTTTCTCTACATCTTTAAAATCAAAATTCACATTCCCAACGCATAATCAGTGGGTGGTAATTAAATTGTAACCAGAATAATAATTATGCATCGGTGGTCGCTTCTGGTAGGTAGGTATGTGTTGTACAACCGTAAACCTATTTTTAAATTATTTAATTGAATCATTAAATGCATATTAATGAAGCTGCGTAGATCGTTTAAATGATATTTTTATTAATCTATATTAGCTTTTGAATGTTCATAAAAGTTTATATTATAATAACAATACTAAGAATAATATTTATCTGAACAACCAATTACAGAATTGATAGAAGATAAGATTGATGAAATTATTCGTTCAACGAACTTGTCCGCGAAATACAACCGTTTCCAGTAATTTCTCATTGAAAATAAATAAAGATTTGCTCTACTAAATAAACATTTTCCGCAAATTAGTCTACTTCGTCGTATTAACGATACAGAAACGATAAAAACATCTTGTTTTCACCGAGTTCTAAGTTTTAATAGCCAATTAAAATAATTAATAAATATCGTGCTCATAACATCATACTTTTGGAAAAATGTTTCGTTCGCTAATTGGCGTGGTCCAATATAATTTTCTGAACGTGCCTGTTTACATAATTACTGTAATGATACGCCATAAAGCAGTTGCCTAACAAGGAGATTACTAAATAAATTCATTTGACATACATAATTAACTTTGTAACGATAACATGAACGTGCACCAGACGCGACTTATTAAAAATAACATCCGTCACATTTTATACAAAATTCCTTGGTCTTATGATTTTGTACCTGAGTTTAGAAAGTTTGCGTATGTTCGAGTGCTGTTTTAAACTTATATTAAATTATGAGAAGCATTTTTCTATCTAAGATTTTAAATTTTTGAGCTAATTAATAGTAAATAAGAAATTAAATCACTGTTAGTGACAGAGGTTAGATATTTTGTGGTTTTGTTTTGTTTACCTATAGGCTAATAGCTTATATAGTTTTATTGATCGCAACAATTTTCTTTAACAAGTGGGTCAAATGATTGAGAGACATTTTTTATTTTCCCTTATCTTTTAGTGAGACAGTGAAGTTTATGGGACTTTCTGCGTTTCATATTTCTATTTATAGTTTTATAGTTATGTGCTATATCAACTTACTTCAAGCACAAAAGAGCTACCAAATTCAATGCTGGTAAATATCAAATTTATACGGTCCAGACGTAACAGAACGTCCATATAAAGCTTTGGTCTGGTGATCTTGACGCACAACGCTGAGGTATGCGGTTTGCGATGCCGGACACTCAATCATATGAAAAACGTCGACAATGTTCTCTTGTTCCGTCGCAGTACGCGTCAGCGGCGAAGGGCAAGCGCGGTGAGTGGGGAGGTGTACTCCCGCACAGCGCGGCGTCATTCTCGATTGAACACTGCGGTGTGCGGGTATGCGTCACGGCATATATGAATGCGACAATATGAATTTTTTCGAAGACAATTTAATAGAATTAGTTCGCAGCTATCCTTCTTTATATAAAAATAAAGACAAAAAACATAAAAGTTTGATAATTACAGCAAAATTGTTCATGTTCACGTCTACCTTGGTAGCTGCGGCAAAATCAACTGACCACCTCTCCGCAGGGACGGTAAATGCTGCGTCGTGACGCTGCGTTGGGGCGCATACCTCAGCGTTGTGCGTCATGATCACCAGACCAAAGCTTTATACAGAAGTAACACTGACCATAAACACACTGCAGTAAACAGAAGAAATTTTAACTGTTTAATGCGGTTAGCCACAGAATAAAGTTTTTATGTGCCGCATAATATACCGCCCGAAATGGAAAATTTTAATATGAAAATAACCATACATAAACTAACCGAAAACTAACATGAATGTAAATATATTGCAGTACGTAAATATTTTGTTTCTAAACGTTCATATTTATTTATCTTATCATTCACCATTCATTAACGATGTTTTTGATTAACTTCAGTACTAATTTTAATTACTGTATGCCCTTTTTGTGATTAAAAATTCAATTTGTGAAAAGCAAAAGCGTCACTTTGTGATATAGCTATCAACACAATCTGTAGATCATACAAATAATGAAATAATTGTACTGCTATACTTCTATTAGTATCTATATAAAGTATCTATATATCTTATATATAAAATTCTCAAATTCTCATTACAATGTTAGTCTGCATACTCCTCCGAAACGGGTGGACCGATTCTCATGAAATTTTCTGTGCATATCGGGTAAGTCTGAGAATCGGCCAACATCTATTTTTCATATGTACCTACCACGGGCGAAGCCGGGGCGGGCCGCTAGTCTTCTTATAAATTATCAATAGTTAATAATTTATCTATGAGCTACTTATAGTCGGGAGCTTTCTTCCTGCACTATGTCTGTAATTTATGTCAAGAATTTCGCAAGATTAGAAGTTATTAGAAGAAGCAAGCTTGAAGCTAATACCTACTAAATTACAATCTGAAAAACATCATTTAGATTCGAGTCCATGACATCATGCATAATACGAAATAGTATTTTCTTTTTTGACGTGACAACGTCTTATAATTCGATAGAGCCGGCTGCTGCACGCACGAAAAAACATGACTCATGCGGCGTTACCTCGCTCTGAGGCGTTCCGTGTAAGGCTTGAAGTGCAAGCGAGAGCGCGGAACGAGCGATAAAGAAGCACAGAAGGACGTTGTCACGTTCAACTATCGTCAGTAAACCGCCTTTACAGACAACCAATTTTTGTGAAAATTTGATATGGAATGGAATTCAAACCACTCAGCAATATACACATACAGTCTTTTTTTTAGACTAATTACTCATTATGAAAAAGACCAATAACTGTTACAGATTTCCCAACTAATTGTGTTTTCACATAGTTTTCAACAGTTACACAGTTGTTAACGGTGACAAGCATCCTGTACATTATTATTTATCTTCAATCTATTTTATTTACCTAAAACTTCAGTCTAAATCATCTAAGCTACTCGAGAAGGCAGCGATAATGCAACGGACTCACAAATGTGAGCCGAGTGGCCTGAGTGAAAAGTTTGACGGTCGCCTGACAGTTTACAAGCGCCTCCTTTCACATAAACTGGATACAGGTTTTATTAAGGGGTTTTATTAATTACTGTTTTATAAAGTTACCCGCTTTTTCCTAATTGCCGCAGACATGAGGGAAAAGTGTGAACTGGATTGTGTGTTATGATATTACCAACACGATTGATCTGTAAAATGTGTATTTTATTATGAGTTTTTCTAGCATGTATTGAATACAAAAGCAGTTGTAATTATTCTAGTTTTTTGACAGAAATATTATGAAAATGAAATACTCATACATTGTCTCTAAACAAAAAACAGACTTTAATTGTAAAACAGCAATTTTTAATTGCAAAGCTTTGAAATGTTTGTATAATATGCTAAAAACTTGTATTACCTAACTACATGTTTACACATTGAATTAAAACATTGTTTAGAAGAAATTAGCTGAAATATCTCATTACTGATAAGATCAAGCTCGTTTGCTTTATTTTATTGTTGGTGACGACGACAAGAATGACGAAACTTAAACTTATAAACCTATTGTAAAAATTATATTGTATAAAAATACAGAAAATCATAATCCTTTTTTCAAGATATCTTCAAAAATCGTCATTTCCAAAAACTAAACTAAATATTAAGATAAATTGCAAATAGAATTCAATTTTAAATATGTAACACTTTCCAAGTTTATACGTGTTTCACGTAACTTCACTTGTACAGTATGTTCGTAAATATTCCATAAAGTTGTATCCCTTTAATATAAACACTCCTTTGGGACAAACAAAAAGACAATTTGAGTCACTACAGTGCTATGTAGTTTGCACTTTGACAAGTTTGCTGTTCTTTTTATAACGTGGCTTTGTTCTTAAGGAAGAAAAAATAAGCACTATAGACGCAAATAAAAGAAAACAAATTCACAAACAGTTGATAAGTTGTGGTTGAAACGCTAAAATGAATTAGTTGTTGCAATTCCTTTGTTTCTGGAAAGGGAGCTTTATGGATTTCATGTCAAGAATGCTCTTGTTTCATAATTACAATATCTATTTTTTGTCATTTTTAAACACAAGATGAATATAGGTGCACCAAATGAGATAATATAATTAAGAAAAAACAATAGGTAACTGTTATTAGATTTCAAAACATCTTAGGCTTTTGATGTAATCAAGATTTCTAAATGTGTTTTTATTTAAATCAAAATGAGATGTAATATCCCTTTATAAGGCCGTAAAAAGTTCGTGTTAATCTAAAGTACTCAACTATGACTCAACTATAGTGTCAAGATTTGAAGAAAATTAAAGTAGATCTTAAATTACGCCAAATAAATTGGAGCGAAATATATTTTATGAGTAGTACTCGAAATGTAAATAAAATAGTAAACGAATTATTTCTATCATTCGTTGTTACGAAGCTCAATATAAATAATAATGTCCAATAAACATTTAATTTAAAAATTACAATTTTTATTACTTACTTTATGACCTGACATTCAATTACGTTACTTTCAATTCATTTATAGAAAAAAACCGAATAAAATCACAAAAATTCCGTTTAAATTCAAACTGGTGTACTTTAAATGCGGAGATCATAAATATTATACAAACTGCATTTTTTACAGACGGCCACATTGAATACGAGAAAGCAAACTAATTAATAAAAAATTAAACCAATTTAGCAGTTCCCGTTTACATTAACCAATCTGCAGCGCGGGTTAATGAGCAAAAAATTACTTTAAGTTAATTCACAAAGAAATTTCTTCGAAACGTTGCCACAAGTCGCAAATGATCGCAGTAATTATAGTCTACAGGATATTTTCGTTCTGATGGAGTTAAAATAGACGCATAACTACATGACATTTATAGCATGACGAATTAAATGATATCGAAACGACCGACATTTTCGCAATCGCATATTTTTTCCCGTTTTACTCAAAAGGTGTTAATTAATAACTATAAGGTATAAAAATATTACTATTATCATTTTTCTTGAAGCCTATAAGCATATAAAGCTTTCTTTGTAAGTTAATCTTATTTCCAATTAGTATTTCATAAAATTATACAGACCCAGATCTGTCGAAAGTACAGTGCAATCGTAGAAAAGCATGTGTGTGTGTATTGTGTGTTATTGTTTACCCATGAGATTTGCATGTAATACAAATATATTTGTTTTTTCTCTTAATCGCTTAAAGATAAAGATCTTAAATTTTTGCATGAGAACAATTAGTATACAATATGTAATTCGGTTTCTCGAACAAAAGTTCATACATAAGATAAATCTACTCGTATTACGCTCATGATTTTGCAATTATCTTTTTATATTTTTAAGCAAAATATATCTAAGTATATGAAAATAGCAAATTACCATCTTTAAAGCCGCTACATTTTGACAAAAACACATTCCCTAATGGTGAGAAATATATTTCAATCTTACGAAATACAAAACAATTCGGAGGCAAAAAATCAGCAAGAAAGTTGCTCAGTAAACTCAAAGGCTCAATATTAATTTCACATAAAGATAAGAAACGCTGTTTCCAACAAAAAAGGTAAGTTGTCCGCGGCCAAAAAATGAAATATCGATTTTGTTCAAAACATGATAGGACACGAAGCTTTTAGACGGAAACTTTGGAATTGTTCACTTTTTATCTGGAATCACAATCCATTTTTGTTTCAGCCTGATATTGGGATTGATTGTAACTTATCTATTTTATTATATTGAACTTCTTTTGGGATTAACCTTAGGTTCTATGAAACATTGGAATTTGTATTTTGTCTGTTATAGTAAATCATGATTCTTTATGTGTTACATGGTTACATCATTGATCAGTATCCTTTTTTGCTCTGTGGGCTATATGTGGAAGCAATGCATTTTTATTTTCACTGATCCATATTTTTACAGACATTTGGTAGATTACATACCCTACCCTACTAAAACCTAAAAAAATTATGAACTCAGATTCGAATTAAATTCAATGCTTAATCCCCTAAATTTAAGAGACGATTGAACATCCCTAAAGGATTTCACCATACCTTCAACAACAATTAAATCATAAGTTGCACATAGCATTAATGTTTTATCTTCTTTTCTTTTATATAATCGATTAATAGCTTTACATGTATTCTTCTTCAGTGTAAAAATGCAATTCTAAAAATAACAATTCATTGAACAACATAGAATTCGAGAAAGTTCTAGTTTGTCAGTCAGGCGACAGTAGCAGCCGTCAGGAGATCACTTCGGGAGGGATCCTTTTATAAATTGCCTCGCTATCTAAATCTGAGATAAGTTGAACTTTCCAATTTCGCTACATATAAATGGCATTGGCATGGGGTAAGAAATCAAAACAAACGTTGGGGCTGAGTCACGGTGACTGATTGTCTAATACGTAATACTTTTGTATGCTACAGTTTCATATGAACTATACATTTCGTTAGAGATATTGATACTCCTCTATCCGTCTTAAATTAACTGCGTTGGACCTTTTTGGTTTATTAGAAAAATACGCTATAGAGCGTTACTTGAAATATGCTAGGTACATAAAACTTACTTGGAAATTAGACAATGTGTACCTAATACTTGTGTTTTGACTTTTGGAACACATAATGTATGACATACGTATAATAACTATTTTTTATAAAGCTCCATATATTCAAATAACTGATATTACGCTAAAATGAAAAATAATAAAATGTTACCTACTTTAGTTTTATACAAAATTCTGAATGTACTCACTCTCTTATTTCTATAATATTCTATCATTTATTATGTCATATCAACGTTAGTGCCAATAAGTAGGGCTACTGTAAATTTATATAAATATATTATACGCGACCTAAGAAACAATTCCATAAAACTAGAAAAACATAGATGAAATTTGCGGTCGTACAGCTACAGTAGCGTTGGAAAAAATATGGTGACATTTTTTAATATTGTCTGTTTAATAAATATTAAATACACGGAAAAAGAACCCTGGCTAATGCATATAACTATTTTTGTACTACAATTACCTACTACTATTATTAACTGACAATACTTAAGATTTGCATTTGGATGGATTGCTCAATGTACATATAATAAAGCTCATTTGTTGCATGAATTATAAAATCCCTTGAATTATTATTGTTAAGGATTAAACAATACCAAATTGCATTACCAATTTAATGTTACACATGTAAATAGACATAAAAGTATACTGGTGGAATTTGACACAATTCTTGCCTTTCTTCATAAATCGAAACACAAATAACAGATCAATTCAATCAACCCAAACATTTTACCAACGTTATCTCTTGACGTGTAAGTAATTGGCTTCATACTATCAATATTTCAATAGGAAAATCTGTCTACATATTCTGACTATCCTTCAAAATGCTTCATAGATAGTGTATCATATTCGAGGAACTCTAGCTCCGAGCTCGTTCACAGTTTAGCAACGTTAACTAAACGATAAGCGTATCTCAATAACAGGCTTCACAGGGTATTGCCTTTATCTTGTCCTATTTCAGGATAGGACTTGGCTGACATGTGATAATTTTGCTCATAAAACACTTCGCTATGACGAGGATGTTCAGATTTTTGACGAGCTGTATATCGTTTAGGCATTTATATGATATGATATTATATGATGATTATTTATATAAGACAAAAATAAAGTTGCATGCTATAATTATAAATAACATAAAATGATTGTTTAAAAAATATAGGTAACTAGCTTTTCGCCCGCAGCTTCGCCCGCGTAGTCAAATGAAAACCGGCATAGTTCCCGTTCCCGTTTTTTTTAGTATAAAAACTATCCTATGTTTTAATCCAAGATACCCTCTACGTGTGTGTCAAATTTCATGATAATAGGTTGAGCAGTATTTGCGTGAAGAAGTAACAAACAAACTTTCGCGTTTATAATATTATAGTAGGATAATTAAATATAGATTGATAAATTTTTGTTACGAACAAATTAATAAAATGTTTTCCATATAACTTTCCGAGTAAGTTTTAAAACATTTCAAACAGTGAACATAAGCACCCGCTGCTCCACATTATGTACGACACGCAACTCCAACACGATCCGTTGCCAAAACCCTAATGGCCGAAACAAATACGTTTTTAATTCCGATAATTCAATGCAATGAAATATGAAACGTGTGCCGTACTGCAATGGAGGATTACGTCAAACGATCTCATTTAAAATTTTAATAATCCATCCATAAGCGCTATAATATTAATGAATATTTCGTTTGACGCTGAAATATTTCATTTATCGCGCATTTATTGCCTTAAAAATGTCATTTATCGCCTCCAATAAGCCATTGTTTGATTGTTATGTATGGAGTTACAAATGTCAACATTCGGGGCTTTTATGTTAGCTATTTGGTACACGTGGATGAATGTTAATACCATCGTAACGTTATGTAAGCTCGTCATTATACAGATCAGCTTTTAGCTTGCCATAACAGACTTAATGTGCACAAATATAGGGTCAAGTGTATGCAGATTTAGATTATAAGTTGTAACCACAAACTTAGTACTGAATAATTATCATGATCGTGTTAAATTTCCGTTCTATAATAAGCAACTTACGTTAACGTTATATTCTACTATTCTTATAATCCTTGTGAATGACTAGCTGTGCTTCGCGGTTTTACCTGCAGTGCTCCGCTTCTGTTGGTCTTAGCGAGATGATATACATATAGCCTATAGCCTTCCTCGATAAATGGGCTATCTAACACCGAAAGAATTTTTCAAATCGGACCAGCAGTACCCGAGATTAGCGCGTTCAAACAAACAAACAAACTCTTCAGCTTTATAACATTAGTATAGATTATAATCACATAATATTAGTATAGATTATTCCTTTAAAAATTTAAGATTATAACTCCAAAACAACACATATCGATCACTATTCTAAAACTTACTTTACCAAAAGTGAAAGATCAAAGACATTGGAGCTGAGTTAACAAGCGTTTACAGTAAGTTTCGTGTTAAAAGCATTATACTGTAACACCTTTCAAACAATGAATTAACACCAGCACATTTACAGGAGTATAGAAAGGGGCCATTAATTTTGCAAGTATTCAGGGAATAGTGTTCATTTTATACTCAACTAGCTGTCTCGGCAAACGTTATCTTACTCTTATCATTAGGGGTATGAAAAATAGATATTGGATTCTCAGGTCTACTTAATAGGCACACAAAATTTCATGTTAATCGATCTAGCCGTTTCGGAGGAGTATGGTAGCACATTGTGACACGAGAATTTTGTATATAATTATAGAGATGGAATTTAACTCATAAAGTAATACGGTTTTCATATCGCGGCTTAGTTTAATCAACGCCAGATAATTCCAACTATTTTACTGTCTAGACTGTAGACGATGGAAAAGATCGTCTGTTAGTAAAGTGTTAAATTTTATGAATTTTCTGCTTCAGCGCGTTAGCATTAAAATTATTATCAAATTTCTACAAAATTGGATAAGCATCCATCAAATTTTTAAGGCATTTTAGAAAATAAATACATTTTTTTTCTAAAACACTTCGTTGGCTAAAACACTTAAACATTTTTTATTACTTAATAAATAGTTTTCAGTCTACATAATTGTTATTCAGATAAACTATGCATAAACTGAGCTTTGTTATCATTAATTTATCTCATCTTAAAGCTATAAGATTCTCTTGGTGGTAGGTATCTTAAGATAGTGTGATTATAGAGACATTAAAATCCAAAAACCGCGGTTCAATAAGTATACATACTTACAATGTTAAAAGGTTACAAGAGCAAGTCACCGAAATAGGTGTTAAATTATGTCTATTCATACTTAATCCATCCAAATTACAGGAATATCCCTTCTAATAGAAGCAAGCATAATTATACAATTATAATGTCGAAAACAACGCGCACCAAACTATTGTTCTTTTAACAATGAATACCTCATTATTTAAACTGTTTTATTATGAAAAGCATTGTATGGGGAATTGTTTACGTCGTGACTACTGAAGTGAATCAATGTTTTAACGTATATTTGTAGACAGTCAATTTAAATAAATAATATATACAAATTATCGGTAAACTTTGATACTATGAAAAGTTCTAAGTATAGAATATAAGACGTAGATATGCAGGTATTATGACGTCACAGTTCTAACTTCTAAATCACTCAATATAAGTTTTATTTTAAATGGATGTCCATGAAATATTGAACGAGAAACTTATTTAACAAATACTGAAAATTAATATATAATACTAGCGGCCCGCCCGGCTTCGCCCGTGGTACATATGAAAAATAGATGTTGGCCGATTCTCAGACTTACCCGATATGCACAGAAAATTTCATGAGAATCGGTCCACCCGTTTCGGAGGAGTATGCAGACTAACATTGTGACACGAGAATTTTATATATAAGAGATGTAAAAAAAAGTAATATCTCATTGGTTTTGCTATAACTTGATTTAATTAAAACCTTACATTAAAACTTAGATCAATACTTAATTACTTTTGAATTGCAGAAAACATAAAATTTCTTCACACTGCATATAATTATTAAATGCATTTTCATCCAGTATTAAATTGCAATTAATATGTAAATTTTTGTTGCTAAATATTTACGTACCAGATAACCAGTCAATTAAATCAACATTTCAAAATACAAAGCTATTGAACACAAAGTCTTACCGTACTTTCGTGTCTTAAAAAGTAAAGTCACTGCCAACTGTTGAAGAAACTGATGAAGAAAATCATCAACGAATGTTAATTCCAGCTTTCTCTCCACACAAACGAACTAATGAGACGATACAATTAAATCTCTACTGTTTCAAACGTGCCCGCTTAAACCAAATTGAGTGTGAAAATATACGAAATGTTGTAGCGTGGATAAACGCGAGTAAAATATTTAAATTAAACATATACATATACCTCTATTGGATACATCTTTTATGAATGTGAGAAATATTCTAATATAGCTCCATTACTTTCAAGACTTAAGTTACTGCTTTACAAATTAGAAAATGGTTCGGAATAAATCTTAAATGATTGAATCTGAGGTACCTCACAAAAGTATAGGCCATTTTAAAATTCAACACAGGAAAAATTATAAAATAAAAATGAAAATATAAATCTCGTTTACAAAATGTTCACCTCCTATTACTACGTTCAATCTATTCCTAGAATTCTATACTACAAATTGAAGTTACAAATTGAAAAGCAGCGTTTCAGTTCACTATATCGATCGCTATCTCACTCCACAAAGAATAAAAACGAAACAAAAGCGTTCAGCACTTCGAGATATAATCAGCGATGAGATTTGCTTTGGGATGATTGCATTGTTTGTAAATGGGAGCTGCGAACATAATGTTCACTTGATAAAGCCTGATCAATACTGTATATGTACTATAACTTTAATTAATAAAAATGAAAAGTATGGAGGAATAAATGAAGGCAATGTTTGTTGATTACAGCTTCGTACAACACAAAGTACGATACACTCGATTATTTATAAACTTTTACTACGTAGGCTTTTCATAATAAACGAGTCTAATATGCTCGTAGAATGGCAAATAATTATCATCAATTCTATGACTTATTTATATCTTACAGAAATGAAATTATTGAGACCTATATTGTGATATATCCGTCTTGTTTGCTCTTCAACCTAACAATTTGTGAAAACAGCAATTTAAAGAGAATTACCAAGAATTCGTGACTAGAAGCTATTCCACAAGAGAATTTGGACATGTATAAGTATCATCGTTAACTAGTTTAAACTTAAAAAAAATTGGTCAAAATAATCATCTAGGAAATTAAAAAGGTTATAAGTTTAAACAAACCTTAAGTACCTCTATCACCTCTATTTCTAGTGGTTTTAAATTTTATCATTTTTTGTTAATATTTTAGTATGTACCTCAATCTTAACAAACGTTTTACCAGACTTAACACGAATCTAAATCAGATGTATGAGGAATTACACATGAAAATACAAAGATATAATGCAAGCAATAGGACACAGAAACTTTAGTCTTAAAATTAACGTCGCCTACACCAACATTTATTACAAATACTATGGAATAAAAGAAAGACCTTTCTACTATTACC
>CAJQZN010016820.1:0-11581 GCA_907164685.1 Colias eurytheme | reverse complement strand
TCGGGCGGAAATCTAGTAAACAATAGTATAGTTATTCAAAAATGAAATAAAATAACGGATTTAAAACGCGATTTAGTTATTTATTATTTATCCCGACTTTTCACACACTTTGCAGCTAGCATGAAAAATATAATGAATAAATCGCGTTTAAAATCCGTAAAAATCTTTAATTTCAAAATTTATTATGCTACCATAGTTATTTTTTGAAATGAATAATAGTTTAGTTATGCTTTGAAATAAATAAGGGTCAAAAACATAATGAGCCCAATTGGTCGAGTTTTACGCTTAGCAACATATTTTCAAATTTATTTTAATTATATAGACTGAACATTTCTTTCAAATATATGTACTACATATTTCAAAACAAAACAACATTTAAAGCATTTTTAAAGGCTTATTAGACTTTACTAAATTCAATCGTCTAAATGATTCAGTCTAAATTCAGACTAATGCAATCGCATTTAGGAAGGTATAGACCGGGAGATACTGACACAAAATTTCGAGTCATTTGTAACAAGGATGGCGGTTCTACAGGGGTCTTAGTACGCAATGACAAAAAGAAAAATGATGGTGTGAACGCTGGTACCGGTGGCTTAGTCGCGTGGGCGTTTGTCGAACTCGTCGGAAAAATAGAGAAAGTCAAACGATTTGTAACACAAAAATTTTAGAATTTACCGATAGCCCATAAAAAAAGTAGTAGGCGGTAGTGTCATGCCATACTTTTCCGGTGTGACTTACAGCCCGCCATACCGATGCGAATGTGTTGATTTAAATAAAACAATCATTCAACCATTTGTACCAGGCTAACTTTTGCACAGATAACTATCGTCGTGCAGCCATTTACGAAAATCGCCATGCCATACTTTTCGGACGATTCCAAATGGTCGCCATACCGCCGAAAATCTGCAAAAAATTTTTATTTCGCCAAACTTTTTGTACCAGTATTGCATTTGGATTTTTGGAGAGTATTTGATAAAATGTGACCATTATTATATTTGCCATACTTCTAGTAGGGGGAAAAAGTGCTGTCATACTTGAAAACTTAATTTATTATTAATTTATATAAGTGAAGATTTCCAACACATAGATCTTTGAAATTTTGTATTTATATTTGTTGATCCTCAAACTTACAGGAAAAATAAGTGCCATACTGTTACAAATCGTTTGACTTTCGCTATTTTCCGACGAGTTCGACTAACGCCCACGCGACTAAGCCGCCGGTACCAGCGTTCACGCCATCGTTTTTCTTTTTGTCATTGCGTACTAAGACCCCTGTAGAACCGCCATCCTGTTACAAATGACTCGAAATTTTGTGTCAGTATCTCCCGGTCTAGTAGGTTTCTAAATTTAGTAAAAAGTACGGCTACTGACCCACTAAATCATTTAGGAACCTAATTAGAAATCCTGATTTAGACGACTGAATTTAGTAAGGTCTAATAAGCCTTTTAGTTGGATCACATATAAAGTCTTGTATTCTTTTATTATTTCTACCCTATTCTAAAAATATGTTTTTATTTTGTCTTACAACTTTTTGCGCTTCTTTGCCTTTCTCCCCATGGTTGCCTGGCAGAGATCACTGCATACTGATAAGGCCGCCCTTTGTGCTTTCTTTAATCTTATTTTTGTAACCTTTATGTATATTTTGTTTCTTGCACAATAAAGTGTTAAATAAATAATAAATAAATAAAGTCGATTAACATTAACATAACACGTATTCCAGAAATACTGACGCACCCGGATAAAATGGCGAGACAACTGTCCGCAAAGTACAGGTCGTGTGTGGTTTGCCTTCGTCGTTTCAACAGACGGAATGATTGTATGCGACACAATATAGAACATTTGTTACTCGATGCGTTCAAAAATAAGGCTAAATACGCTAAACTCAAGTGTCAGATTTGCGGCGAGGAATTTGAGAAACCTGAAGGGTGAGTGACTATTTTATGGTTATTTTATTTATTTTATGACTATTTATTTTAGACTATTTTATTTTATGTCTATTTTATAGTCTTGTGTAAAACCGTGTCGACTGACCGGTTGGCTTGGTTGGTAGTGACCCTGCCTTCCAAGCCAGAGGTCGTGGGTTCAATTCCCACCCGAGGCAAATATTTGTGTGATGAACATGCTTTGGGTCTGGATGTTAATTATCTATACAAGTATTTATTTAAAATTATACATGTATGTTTATCAGCCATATGATTTCCATAACACAAGCAAAATCTTAGTGTGGGATCAGATTGTGCCGTGTAGGAAAATTGTCCTGCTATATTTATTTATTATTTAAAACTAGCTGTGCCCTGTGGGTTTACCTGCATTGTTCCGCTCTTGTTGGTATTAGCGTGATGATATATAGCCTATAGCCATCCTCGATAAATGGACAATCTAACAGGGATATAATTATTCAAATCGGACCTGAGATTAGCGCGTTCAATCAAACAAACATACTATACTGGTGCGATTTGAAAAATTCTTTGTGTGTACATGTATTAAAAATCCCTTTTTTTCCAGTTTCCGAAGTCACTTACGCTATCACGCGTCGTTGCCTGTGTATAAATGTGAATTATGCAATAAGACATTTAGTGATTCTAGTAATTTCTCGAAACATAAGAAAGTCCACAATCTCCGGATAGTTATATGTGATATTTGTGGAAAGAAGTTTAATAATAAGATCTGCTTGATCAAGCATTTGGAGGTATGTTGTTTAATTTATATATATATATAGGTTAATTTTTTTATAATATTTTTTACATATTTTAGTCGCTCAAAATGTATGCATTTGTCTGTTAATTTTGTTGAAGTGAAACTTCTTTATCGGGGTTGGAAAAAAATTTGTGTAACATTTTTTCGTTACGCGTGACATTTTTCCGTTACGAGCCATCTTTTTCTTATCCCTACCACGCGTGATTCGACGTATTTCTGTAAAGTTGCTTATAGTAAATTATTTTTTGAAAAATAAGGTCATAAAGAAGTTTCACTTCGTACGTGTGTACACTAGTACACGCACACATTTTTTTTCTGGAAGAGATTGCTTCCAGTAATAAAGAGAATGTTATTTTTAATCTCTGTCATAAATTATGTAGAATAAACGTTTTTCATCCATTTGTTTATATTCTGAGTTCAGTGCATAAAAAATAATTAATTTTTCGTACATTTTTTGTTTTAACTACTTGTGTGTGTATATTCTTCAAAACTCAAAGGTTTATTAAACACTAGCTTACCGCCCGCGGCTTCGCCCGCTTTGTCTAAAACCTAATAAATTATATACTAAAACCTTCCTCTTGAATCACTCTATCTATTAAAAAAAACCGCATCAAAATCCGTTGCGTAGTTTTAAAGATTTAAGCATACAAAGGGACATAGGGAAATAGCCAATAGGGACAGAGAAAGCGACTTTGTTTTATACTATGTAGTGAAGATATCTACTAGAAGCACTTTTTAATCGTCGAAAAATATTTATCGGTTCGGAAATAAGTTTCTTGTTTAATTTGATATTTATTTTTAAAGTATTCGAGAATGTAAAAAAATGAGTACTGTTATTAAGAATTGAAAAAAATCGAACACGGGACGGGATGGATTTATATGAAAGACGCGGGTTCGAATCCCGCGTCGTGATCGAATTTTTCTATTCTTTAAAAATAATTCTCAAGTTTCTTGTTTATTATTGAAGATATTTTAGTTTCGTGATATGAATATTCATTCATTCATTCTCAGGGCCACTCAAACGCGGAGCCGGTTACTTGCAACAAATGCGACAAGCAATTCTTCAGTGAATCCGCTCTACGGAAACACAACCGTCAGATGCACGACAAAGTGTCGCCGAAGTTCAAGTGTCAGCAGTGTCAGCTGCGGTTCCTGTCACTTAGGGAGAAGTGGGATCATTTGTGGCAAGTGAGTTGATAAAAACAACAAAAAATTGAAAAAAAAAAATACTTTTTTTAACTTGTAAGACAGTAGTAGGTTAGGTTACGTCTATTTGACCATTTGCAATATCTAAAAAAATGTTATTTTTCCTGGCAAGTAGATACAAATAATATTGTTAGATATAACACGCGAGGCCGGGTTAAATATTAGTTTGAATGTAATAAGAATGTACTGCGATTCTACACAGCTACCTAATTGATGTAGGTAGTTGATAACAAATCGCAGCAAGTCAACGACTATTAACAAAGTGAGGGTAGTTGGGTCGAACGTCGTATAAACAACGTCCGAACGTACGAATACGTACGGTTCGTACGAATGCGCCACGAATCAAAGGAACGCGGCATTTTATAGTATTCGACAGCTAGCATGTTTTGACAGGAAATAGTGACAACTATTCATCCACGAAAATATTATGGGTGTCTTCCGTTATGCACTGCAACCACTGCACAGTGCTATCACTGTAGAAAAATTCGTTCCGTTATGGACTGCCAGTATACTGCCGCAGTACCCTAGGGAAATTTATGACGTCAATAATCGCCGCCATATTCTACTGTGAGCACTGGCGTTTTCGAGGTAAGGTACTCGCAGTACTTTGATCACGTGATCAGTCCACAGAGCAAGTAATATGATCAGTCAAATGCACTCGAGTGCCTAACGTCTTATAAACAAAGCTACAGTATAATCAGAAAATTTTAAAGTTCTGTAATTAGTTTGGATTAATAAATAAAACAATGGAAGAATTGCAAAAATTAACTTTATTAGACTGTGTTGAAAATGTTCAATACGAGCTGAAAGTTCTTTTTTATTCTTTTTTATGAAAAAGTACTTACTTTTATTATATTATAAATTCAATTTACAATTAATATTAATTAAAATATTTTTAATTGGACAGAACTCCAAAACAGTTTATTTTTATGTTCTAGAAAACTTTAATACACTGATTTGAATGCTGCGTCAAAAAATGCGGCTGACAGTATACTGGATTGCGTTCCGTTTTAAATCGTAACCAGTATAACTGGCTATAAAGGAACGGCTTCACAGTATACTGAATTGACGTCACACCTTACAGTGGTCTTAGTGTATAACGGAATACACCCTATATCAAAAGTTACGTCTAACAAAATAATAATATACGCAAATGACACTAAAGCGCGTGACACACGGTGAAGATACTATAATATTTTATCTTAAGATGCTGTTATATTTTATATTACAGTATCTTAAGGTATCCGGTATCAGCGTTCTGACCATCATTTTTCTTTTTGTCATTGCGTATTGACGCGAAATTTTGTGGGTCATTTGTAACAGGATGGCGGTTCTACAGGGGTGTGTGATGCGCTTAAAAAATGCGAAAAAATAGCTTTTAGATGTCTAGGTGAGGTTTTAGAATGGTGAAAAGATGGCGAGTGTATTAGGGATAGAATAGATGAAAATGTTGTTTTTTTATATTTTTAATGCTAAGAAGAGAGATATTTTGTGTGTATGTATATTGAAATGAATGTCATAAAAATATTATATTAACAAACTAGCTTTCCGACCGCGGCTTCGCCTGCTTTGTCTAAAACATAATAAATTATACAGGGTGTCCCAAAAAGTAGTGATGAACGGAAGCTGGGAGGTAGAGGACCTAGAGAGCTATCCGAATCACCCCCATGTATGTTATGCGATTTTTCGTATTTTCGGAGTTATGACATTTTTTTCAATTTTTCATCTATCGCTGAGTACGATGAGATTTTTATTTATGGTGACGTGACTTATTGCGCTAGATGCTTGATTTTTTTTTGTGTGGTAAGCTGAAAGATAGGCCAATTCAGTATGGTAACATTTACTATCGTTAGATCTTCGAATGGAATAAAAAAAGAATTAAATGCCAAGAAAGATAAAATTACCCAGTATGTTCACAACTTCAAGGGCCCATAAAAAAATAAAATCACATAAAAAAAGTTTTCCATTTGGCTTTTAAAAACTCGCTCTATCTATCAGGTAGCTACCCTAAAAATTTCATTTTATTATTCAGAAGGCTTCAATCGAAAAATTGAAATCTAAATGTGGTAAGTGCAAAAATTTTATTAACATGATGATCATTAAAACCAAATTAAAACCCATAAATAGGTGTTTAATTACCAGAAATTTTTAAAATAACCCCGCTGTTGCTCAATGCAAGTGCGACATCACCGTAAAAAGTTGTCTTTTAAATGTCTGAATGCCCTTTTATCATTTTTAATGGTTTCTTCTGCTACTATGAATTTCCGGGTTATTTCGTCCAAATTGTAGCATTCTCTCAAGTAGCCGAGGTCTTTTTAGTATCCCCATTGAAACAAATCAATGGGGTTTAGGTCGAGGGACCGTGCAGGCCAGGCTTTAAGGCAGGCGTCACCGGCGTATGCGCAGGCTGCAACGACCAATCCATCTTTCAGGGTATCTTTGCCCTTTAGCCTGGCCTCGACGGTCCCCGGACATAAACCCTATTGATTTTTTTCCGTGGGGATACTACAAAGACGAGAGACTGCCACAATTTGAACGAAATAACCTGGAAATTCATAGTAGCAGAAGAAACCATTAAAAATGATAAAAGGGCATTCAGACATTTAAAAGACAACTTTTTACGGTGATGTCGCACTTGCACTGAGCAATAGCGGGGTCATTTTAAAAATTTCTGGTAATTAAACACCTTGTTATTGGTTTTAATTTGTTTTTATTAATCATCATGTTAATTCAATTTTTGCACTTACCTCATTTAGATTTCAATTTTTCGATTGAAGCCTTCTGAATAATAAAATGAAATTTTCAGGGTAGCTACCTGATAGATAGAGCAAGTTTTTAAAAGCCAAATGGAAAACTTTTTTTATGTGATTTTATTTTTTTACGGGCCCTTGAAGTGGAGAACATACTGGGTAATTTTATCTTTCTTGGCATTTTAATTCTTTTTTTTATTCCATTCAAAGATCTAACGATAGTAAATGTTACCATACTGAATTGGCCTATCTTTCAGCTTAGCACACAAAAAAAATCAAGCACCTTCCGCAATAATTGACGTCACCATGAGTGAAAATATCACCGTACTCGGCGATAGGTGAAAAATTGAAAAAAACGTCATAACTCCGAAAATACGAAAAATCGCATAACATACATGGGGGTGATTCGGATAGCCCTTTAGGTCCTCTACCTCCCAGCTTCCGTTCATCACTACTTTTTGGGACACCCTGTATACTAAAACCTTCCTTTTGAATCACTCTATCTATTAAAAAAAACCGCATCAAAATCCGTTACGTAGTTTTAAAGATTTTGCATACATAGGGACAGAGAAAGCGACTTTGTTTTATACTATGTAGTGATTACAAACATCATATTTTTTAAAAGCCCTATTGCATCATTTTTTGCAAGTTATATAACTTCACCCATTTTAAATATATTTTGTTACACAGGTACACAAAGAAAGATCAACTAAAGCGGATTGTTCAATATGCGGGGCGGAGTTCAGAAGGGCCCGTGACGTCAAAAACCACGTGGACAAAGTTCACCGCAAGAAAAGTGACGGAAAACAGGAAAATGCCCTAAAAATTGAGTTCAACGTTTGTGATATGGAAGTTGTTGAGTGAAAATCGTTATAAATATATCTCTATATATTTTACTAGCTGTGCTCCGCGGTTTTACCCGCGTGGCTCCGCTGCGGTTGTAGCGTGATGATATATAGCATATAGCCTTCCTCGATAAATGGGTTATCTAACAGTGAAATAATTTTTCAAATCGGACCAGTAGTACCCGAGATAAGCGCGTTCAAACAAACAAACTCTTCAGCTTTATAATATTAGTATAGATAAAAAAGAGCGTACGTGCCGAGCATACGTGTAAGAAGTGAAACTTCTTTGGCAAAAACCAAAATCTTCGTCAATGACGTGACGGTATTGCCATGACGCGATTGAAATTTTACTCACAACGCGCCAAAGAAGATTCACTTCAATATGAAAATTGGGAAATAATTGTGAAAAGAGAAATTGCGACGTTTAAAATAATAAAATGTGTGCGTGTACTAGTGTACACACGTAAGAAGTGAAACTTCTTTATGACCTTATTTTTCAAAAAATAATTTACTATATGCAACTTTATAGAAATACGTCGAATCACGCGTGGTAGGGATAAGAAAAAGATGGCGCGTAACGAAAAAATGTTACACTAAATTTTTTTCCAACCCCGATAAAGAACTTTCACTTCAAAAATTTTCTATTTGACCAGCATTAATGTATAATTAAAATTTGTTCCAAATCGACAGTATATAACGGTGCATTTTCATCAAACTAACATAGAGCTAGAGCATTCTTTCGTGATCTTTAACGGTCTTACTAATAAAATGTTACCCATTCGCTATGCAATGGATTAGTTATTGCAATAACCTGTCTTGTTTTTACGATTGCCATTTCATGTGAGCAAGAGCAGGACACAGCTATGGTAGAAATTTATCCATTGTTTAACTTTTAAGGCCGTTACTGTAAACGAAAACTCGTATTCAGTGTTGTTCAGTATTAGAACATTGCATAGAATCTCTTCGAACGCACTAAGAACAACGAAAGAATGCTCTACGCTGCTTACACTAAAATAATTTGATATAGTGGGGTTAGAATGAGCATTCGTTTGAAGAAAATGCACCGTAACGCCAATATTAATTAGAAACAAGTAATATGACCGCCTCCTCGGTACAGTGGTTGAGGCATGAGCGTAACACCGAGGGGTCCTGGGTTCGATTCCCGGTGGAGACAAAGAAAAAATGTTGATCTGGTAGGACACAGAAGGCTGATCACTTACTTGTCTCTAAAGAAAATCAATCAGTGAAACAGATGTATAAATGCCTGCCCCTTACCCCACATGGGACTTCACTTTTAATATGAAAAATATATTATTTGTTGAACGAATCTGCTCAAAAAATTGTCGCAAAACTAGAGTTGTAAAAAAATTCGTTCATAGGTGTAATGGTTCTTGGGAGCGTTCGTCGGACGAATTTATTTAAAAAATGCCCAATTATCGAAATTTGATCTGGCAATACATTCTCTAAACCTAATATTGCATTGCATTGTAAATTATATGAATTATATTTTGATGCAATTATTAAAAAAAAAAGTGTGTGCCTTTACGCGCGATTGAAGTAAAACGCACATGTCAATATAACCTTGTTATTGAATATTATAAAATGTCGCAATTGTCAGAAAATTTATTTTTAATTTACTTATTTTAAAAGTAATAAATAAACAAGTATATTTAGAGATTTTCAAAAAATTTTGCAATTTAAAATAATGTTTTTAAAACTGTTGAATTTTTCATTCACTTTGCTATTCACAATTGATCCGTTTGAAAATTTGAAAATAAATAATCCTAATTGATTATGATATTTGCCACTAGCTGGCGTATAAGTCAAGAAGCGTGTAGTATATGACATATACTTACAACCAATCAGAATTATTATTTTTAAATGGCGGAAACTACACAGCGTTACTTCCGTCAGAAAAAAAATCTGAGTTACTCCCTAGTCGCGCCTAAAGAAGTTTTACTTCAAAAAGAGTTTTTGTCCAGAAATATCTGGATAGTCGATTTTTTATGTTAAGAGGAGGCTCCCTAACATAATTTCTGTCACTGAGAGACCGGTTACGGTAGTAGACGCTAACACAGCCGTAATAAAGTTGAATATCGCGTGCGCTCTTTGATCGCGTTCGAGCTCGAAAAGTAAGTCTCAATTCTTGTTACGTTTATAACTAAAGTAATAATTGATCTAGAGAAAAAATATCTTGGGATTCGATAGTAAACTCTATTTTCTTACTGTTAATATTTATTTAAGTCATAAAGTCCAAGTAAATCTTTAAAAAAATGTAATAATCCTTAAAAAAGGCATAATTTTTGAATAAAAAATGAATCGAGCGAAAATGTTACAATTACGTAACTGTCTTGTACATCGAAAGAAAAAGACCCAAGAAATCATGTACTAAAGTTCCATTTTGATTGTATGTGTGACTGTTTCAGAATATTAATGCAAATTCACATAAAATTTAGGGAGCCTCCCCTTAATAAATGTATTATTATTTTGAAAGTGTTGGCAACATTGCATGTTAGTTAAGTTTTTTTTATGAACTAAATTAATTAAATATATACATAATAAAAAAGCGTGTTTGTCGAGCACACGTGTCAGAAGCGAAACTTCTTTGGCAAGATAAAAAAATACAGAAATCGTCGCCTTACTACATGACGTGACGGTATTGCCATGACGCGACCTTGAAATTGTTCAACGCGCCTAAAGTTTCACTTCAAAAGATCCGTCTTTTCTGATTGAATTTTGTTTTTACATACATGTATAATGAATTTAATTTTGACATTGTTGGCAATATTGCATGTTACTTATAAAGTTGAAGGTGTTGCTAGTTTTTAAATATTTTTAAAACATGAACTTTATAATGTGTGAATAATAATGTATATGTTTGGTTTTTTCATAAACTTGATTGTTGACATTTTAAAGAAAATGTCTAAAAGAACTTTTAATTTGTAAAGGTCTTATTGAAAATGTGTATCTATGTATAAAAAATAATGCTAAACACAATGTATTTGGTTTGTATTTAATGAATTTTTAAAAGTTCTTAATAATTTGTCATAATATTGATTTTTTTCAACGCCATGATATTTTTTTTTTTTGAGTCTGGTAAAAGAATATTTGGAATAATAACTGGTTTTTTGCTGTTTTATTATAATTATAAGTATACATAATAATTATTGATAATGTATGTTAAGTTTAAGTTGTAATTTATTCATAAGAAAATTTAATATGTATTTTTTTCATTTACTTGAAATAAAAATATTTCTCTTCCAAAATTTTTTCGCTTTTACTAGCTTCATGTAAATTTAGTTTAAAAGACTATTATGTTCTGTATTTTACATTGAATTTAAATACTCTATTACGAAACATCTATTGTATGTATTTTGTAATAATGTTTATTCATTATTTTTTATTTCTTGTAAAATTTTCATATGATGTAGCCAGCGGTAGCCGATATTCTAATAAAAATGGCCATGAAAATCGCTTCAACCGTTCTAAACTGACGTAAGTTATGTTTCCTACAAAACTGTATTATATTTTATTATAATAAAATCGCTTTTCTACTGCTATATTATTATGAAAAAGTTTAATCATTACGATTTACGCTCTATTTCTAAGTTTCAGAAAGATTTGTTAATTACTGTGCATGTTAAAAAATAAACTGAAAATTCCAACTCTAAGAAGAGCACTCTGAGTGGAAATTAATTGTTCTGTATATTTATTTTAAATGTGACATCTTATTTTTACTCCTGTGCACTTCGAAAATAAATTGTTTTTTAATTATATATGATTTTTATTTTTCCCAATGCTGGTAGAGGTGGCTCTATATTATATATTATTATTGGCATTATATATTTTTAGGGTTCGAACCAAAAAAGGAAATAACGGAACCCTTATAAGATTACTTTGTTGTGCGTCTGTCTGTCAACACCCTTTTTCTCAGGAACGCGTGGAAGTATCAAGCTGAAATTTATATAGAATACTCCACAGTCCCTTGATGCTGTGAAAAAATCAAACGTATAGGCCAACGCAATAAAAATATACATGACATATCACACTAGCGGATTGCGAGCGGTTTCAAAGCGGAGCGGG
>CAJQZN010016816.1:0-18325 GCA_907164685.1 Colias eurytheme | reverse complement strand
TTTATTTAATATCGGTGTGTTTCCTTCAGAATATGATATATAATATTTATGTATATATATAATTTGTATGTATACCTATTTATTTTATTTATGTATGCGTCTATGTAGATTTATATTTATTATCTTTGTACATGTATGTAAGTATATGATATTATATATATTTAGATATGTATTAATTTATGTAGACACATGTTTGTATGATAAAAAACTCTTCTTTTTCTTGGTTTTTCTTGCTATTATTATTATTATTTTATTTCTTTTCCTGTTCTCGTCCCGCGTACCTTTTTGCTCGTTACCTTTTACCGTGGTTGCCTGGAAGAGATCACTACGTAGTGATAAGGCCGCCAAGTTAGTTGTACTCTGTTTTTTAGCTGTAAGTAATTTTAAGTTTTCCTGATTGTACAACTAATAAAGTGTTAAATAAATAAAATAAAATAAGCTGGATAAAATGTTTTTTTCTAAATATATAAAAATGTATGTTTGTCTGTATGTCCAATGTCCATTATAGAATCGTAAACTTTGCATTTGATCCTGTGATTTTCAGCAATATGTTGTGCATGAGCCCACGAGGGTTTTTCGGCTGTTACAACCAATCTTCGACAGTGTACATCAAGGACAGCCGGGGTGCATAGCTATTTATAATATCTAAATAATATCTTACATCACATACACAATTACTTACACAGTTAATTCCAAGAGCTTCTGTTGTTCAGGGAATTATAAAATAGTGTTAAATGGCTCACCATCACCTATCTGTTTAACCTAATCGATAACTATAATTTTCACTTTATGTTTCGTATTATTAACAACTTTTATATTTTTATCAAATGGTTAGCCACATAATAAACGCACCTTTACGCAATCGTTAAGAATGTGGCCACAGAATATCACAAGCACACGCGATGTGATCACAATCATCTGGTTAGCTTCAAAGCCTTCCTGTCGAAATGCTCCCCATCATATACCATCTAGATTCTAATAAAAATAAGTAATAATGTTTATTTACTTCAATAACATAGTAATATACTAGCGGTCCGCCCCGGCTTCACCCGTGGTACCTACATGTTTAAACTATCCTATCTCTCAAGTTGGATCGAACTGCACATGGTGTGCGAATTTTATTATAATCGGTTAAGTGGTTTAGGAGTCCATTGAGGACAAACATTGTGACACGAGATTTATATATATATACATAATATTAAGATAAACAAAGATTTATGTAATACGATACCTTAGGCTAAGGATAATAAGGAAGATAGAAAAAGTTGAAATTAGATTAGGTATTCACGTTTGAAAAATATATTTATAAGCTGTTGAAATTAATATTTTTAAAACCAAATCGGGTCTCAATGTGTTTAATTGGTATATATTCCTGTTCCTTATTTTTCTTATTTACACACCGTGACCTATATCAAAATTACTATTAGCTGTGCCGCGCGGTTTCACCCGCATTGCTCCCTGGTCCTTCGTTCTCCGCTCCGCTCCGGTGGTCTTAGCGTGATGATATATAGCCTATAGCCTTCCTCGATAAATAGGCTATCTAACAACGAAATAATTTTTCAAATCGGACCCGCAGTTCCTGAGATTAGCGCGTTCAAACAAACAAAAAACTCTTCAGCTTTATAATATTAGTATAGATGGAGTATATGGAGTTTCTTGTCGATTCTTCTCCATAGATACTGCTTTCGGAATCGATGGTAAATGGTAAAACTGACGACGAGTGCTTCTCGAGAAGAAGTCTAATCGAATAATAAAATGTTGAGAGTCTTATTATTAAAAATCAGACACAAAAACGAATACAAAAGCTGTTTCATCATTGTAACAATAAGTTGTATATAATCATTCTAACGACAAATAATATAGCGACATACAAGTTCGTCCCGTGGGTTGCGCCCTCCGTGGGACGTGGGTGTAAAGTGGACGATGTACACACACCGGGATTTGTTTAAGTAATGGACTGTGCCAGGAACATTTCTTTGCGAACAGGGGATGGGGTGGAGGCGATTTTCAATTGTTAAAAAAAATCAGGTCTATTTTAGAATTGAAATACATAAATAGATAATATTCCATAGTGTGTTTAGTTTCTACTAAAATAAAGTTTTTACGCACGAATACGATACGAATCTTGATTTAGACCCAAATAGGTAATATTGATGATATTTATGATAAGAAGAAACATAGAACCAGATTATTATTCTATCAGTTATAAAATTATACTTCTAAGCTACACTTTTGCCTTTATATTTTGATGCGTTGAAAATATTTTACAAATAAAATACCTACTTTTACAATACAAATTTACTTTCCTAATCGTTTTATCCTATAAAAAAGCTGCAATCCTAATACTATTATAAAGGCGAAAGTTTGTATGTATGGATGTTTGTTACTCTTTCACGCAAATACTACCTACTGAACCGATTACAATGAAATTAAGCGCACATATAGAGGGTAACTTGGATTAACACATAGGATAGGTTTTATCCCGGAAATCCCACGGGAACGAGTTTGTCTTTGAAAACGCGGGCGAAGCCGCGGGCGGAAAGCTAGTAAAATATAAATACGACTCTACCCCACTCCTGTTCCATGAGCGCGTACTACAGAAGTTCTATATTTTCATAAACAGAGCCCTTCTAAGAAGCGTCCCTCGCCCACTAAGTAGGTCCATGATCATTATTTGAGCAAATTAACACTTTTAACCGAAGCCCTCACAAATTCTTCGTATATACATGATTTTCTTAACAACCTTGTATGAAATGTCAAGTTTTTTCAATAAGAATTAATCTCTCTACAATTAATGCTCTACAACAGAAGTAGGTACCGCCATGTTTTTGACATAAAATCGACATTGAGCTGAATTTATGTCTAAAATAGATAAAAGTAATGTTATTTTTTTACTTTAAACAAGACTATTTTGTTTAAATATTTTCATTAAAAGCTCTCCCTTTAAGTACAACAACAATTTTATTAATGAAATACATAATTATATTAAGAATTTATTCTATGCTCTACATTTACTGAGACTATAATTTTTTGTTTTTCAGATATAAATTTCCACGTGCCGACGCTATCAATAAGATGACAAAATAAAAATAATTTATGCCTAACTCCTAAGCTATATTTTTAACTAACTAATAATCTACATTTGTAACTTACAAAGAACTCCATCAAAAATGCTTTATCCGACCAATTACCACCTAACCATTCTCGTTTACAGAAACCCCGCTAAATACATATCCAAGTAAACCATAATATTGTCTTCCTAGAAACTACTGAACAAACAACGATGTTGTTTTGGGTAATTAAGTAGCTACGGAATTGTGTAGCGGACTTTTTTGGGAATTAGTACGATTATCGAGTTCGGTTGAACTATTCGGAATTAACACTTTCAAACTGACTGTAATTTACACTATAATTATGTATTGGATCATTTACAAATAATGTATGAATTTTCATTTCATCGTTTTAATATTTATTGGTGCTACGAAATTACGTCACCAATTTTGATAGACTTTTTGTACAATGTGCTTCATCGATATTATTTTGTTCATTTTATGACATAAGTGAGAAATAAGTTAGGTTAAAAATAGGCTACTCATTTAGTAGCAAAAACTTTCATTGCTTTTCGGGAACGTCTGCTATATAATATTGTTAACATAATTTATGTGGCAAGAGGTTGTATGAAAATGTAGAGCTTTATATAATACTAGCCACGCCGCGCGGTTTCACCCGCGTGACTCCCCTCCTGTTGGTCAGCGTGATGATATATAGCCTATAGCCTTCCTCTATAAATGGGCTATCTAACACCGAAAGAATTTTCCAAATCGGACCAGTAGTTCCTGAGATTAGCGCGTTCAAACAAACAAACTCTTCAGCTTTATAATATTAGTATAGATGATCATCATTTAAAATAGTTCAACACTAACTTAAATGATTCAAAAGCTTTTTCCTTTATTACACTTATTAAAAGGTTGTGTAACCTAATGTTGTGTTTCAGTTTAATATACGACATACATGAGCATGTTTATGTCCATAAGCTTACTTCGACCATACAATTAATAGTATAAGCTGATCTACCCAAACCGCTGTGAAAAATAAAACCTGCACTCATTATTCCCCAACAGTACGTTAAATAAACATCGAGACAGACTAAACTTGTCAATCAACTGTAACAACACATGACGGGCTTGTCAAAAGTTGTCCCAAATCGCATCGCGAGCGATGACCCGAACTAACGACTGCAACCAAAATCCTTAGAACGCTTTGTGACGTCAACCCTTCCGCGATAAACCGAAAGAATGCCTTCTAAGACACAATGTCCAAAATAAACTATCATATAATATCAATAATGTGTATGGACACATGTATTTTAAATACGTATTATGTGAAACCAGTTAACGTCTCGAAGGGTAAGGGTATTGTTGTAAGTTTCGGCTGATTGTAATTCCCATGGCTGGACAATATGTATCGATTTGTAGGGTTACTCCGATATTAAACAGTTATGACGTGTTTTTGATGTTTTTGACGGCACCGTGACATGTTGTATCATTGGGTTCTATAAATAGATTTAAATTATCCAACTATGACTTAACATTACGTGAAATAAAGGAATGGAGAGTCATTTTGTCGATTATGTTATTCTTGTATATAGTAAAACTTGAATTTATTGTTCTTTGAAGCAAATAAAATAGTGTAAACGCATGGCTTCTAGGCATTAGAAGGTATGCGTGCACTATAGTAGTATAGTTTTTTTAATACAATGTTTATATTATCCCAAAAATAATTTGCCCAAGTATTTCCTTAATGTAAACCACCTTTATTAGACTTAAATCATAATAAAGTACACCCATAACACGTTTAGGGGCTAATAATATATTCCATTGTCGCAAAGTTATCAAACTGGACTTCAATCAACTTTTACGAGCGATCTGCCGTAAAAATATTTAACTGTTTGTTTGCACATAATATTAACGATATCCCATTATAGTTACAAGGATATTTGCGATAACCGCCTTTATCCCTTCAAAAATAAGATTCAAAAATATTGTCTGGTCATTATGATCCCCTGCAGCATTATAAGTGTTAAATTAATTAAAGACGTTATGGCGAATTTTGTTCAATTTTTATCTGGTTTTTTTGGTGATTAAAATACAAAATAATGTAGATCCTTAGCTACTATAATAATTCTTAAAAATAAATAAATATTTCAGGACAATTTTCACACACGGCACGATCTGATCCCATACTAAGCTTTCGCTTGTGTTATGGAAACCAAATGGCTGATAAACATACATATATAATTTTAAATAAATACTTATATAGATAATTAACAACCAGACACAGAGCAAACATCTATGTTCATCACACAAATATTTGCCCCGGGTGGGAATCGAACCCACGACCACTAGGGCTTGGAAGGCAGGGCCACGCCAACCGGTCAGTCAAATATTAGATACTAAAAGTCCTTGCTTCTTCCGTTTATTTTTGAAATAATGCTGTTAATCTTATCTTATATATAAAAATGAATCGCAAAATGTGTTGGTAAGCGCATAACTCGAGAACGGCTGAACCGAATTCGATAATTCTTTTTTTATTATATTCCTTGAAGTACGAGGATGGTTCTTATGTAGAGAAAACGTAAACATGTACCACGGGCGAAGCCGGGGCGGACCGCTAGTGTAAAATAAAATCTAGACGTACACACGGAATAAATGCAGCACATCTTTTTAGTGCAATAACCAAAAGCTTTCGCAACTTCGATGCCTTAGAAAAGCCCTTTGTGTGTGTCGTCGTAGTCGTCGTCGTCGTAGTTGTAATAGGACATTAAATTTGTATACTTACAGAAAATAATAGTATTTCTGTAATCTAAATAGAACAAATTTGACCATGAGGCGGGATTCAAAACTGCGTCTTTCGCCTTGCCGGACCGACGACTTAGTATAGGTCTTAGACTATACTTTCATTTTCTAATACTATAAACATAATATGTCTGTCTGTTTGTTCAAACTCCGACACGTCTATAATTAAATAAATAAATAAATATAAATATTATAGGACATTATTACACAAATCGACCTAGTCCCACAGTAAGCTCAATTAAGGCTTGTGTTGTGGGTACTAGGCGACGATAAATATAATATTTAATAAATACATATATAGATAATAACACCCAGACCCAAGAACAAATAATTGAGTTCATCACACAAATATTTGCCCTGACCGGGGATCGAACCCGGGACCGTCGGCTCAGTAGGCAGTTACTTTACCACTGCGCCAACCGCGTCGTCATTGTCAATTGCTAACTCTATTGTTATAGATTTAAAACCTACACTCATAGTAACAACTTGAAACCTAATTTACAGCCTGTCCACTTTGAGACGTGTGAAAAATGTTTGAAACGACTGTAATTCTTCACAATACACTTCAGGATTTCTTTAGAAATGTTTTGTTTGTTTTGAGAGGATTTGTTGCGAATAATTTACTGGTCGACATAGACTGACCATTTATTAGAAAACTGACTGTGCCCCGCAGTTTTACCCGCGTTGTTCCGATCCTGTTGGTCTTAGCGTGATGATATATAGCCTACAGCTTTCCTCGATAAATGGGCTATCTAACACCGAAATAATTTTTCAAATCTGACCAAAGTATAGATGACACGTCACATAACACATTTAAAGTATATTTTATTCATTAAACTTTTTATTTATATGCATATTATCTTGATCTACTTATAATAAATCCCTTTATATATTATATGTGATTATACCATGTATTCAGGCAAATACTGAATAGCTTATTTGATCAAGACAGGGCGAGGTTTATCTGAGTCGCTTGGTTGTTGAATTACTCTGTATGTTACCTTATCGACAACGCAAAAATTAGATTTTGCAAAAATTCATTGCACTTTTCAAAAATATTGAAGCTTTTTGTATATCGAATTATAAGTCCAATTTATTATGTAAAGATGTTCGTTTCTTTTTCGTGCATAAAATACGGAATGCATTTGACTAAAATGTGGTTTGCACCTAAATTATTAGATTTGTGCAAGAAGGATTTGTGAATTGCATATTTTTCCTTTATTTCCGGATAACATGCTGACAGATAGCATAAGTTGAATGTAAAGATAAATACTTTTTTATTAAAATAAATACAGTTACGAGGTAGAGCTATCAAATATTTAATATAGTTGGAGTTGTTTGCACATCATTCACAAATGGCGCCGGTTCTAGGCGCATAATGAGAAGAATTAACATCCTTGTGATGTATTTGCTAATCTCCTTAGATAATCTAGACTCGTCATATCCTCATATTTTTATAGCTTTTGAATTACCTAATCGCCTCCTATTATTCCTCCTAAAAAAAATACGTTTGGCACTCGAGGACTGCCGCGGTAAAGCTATTGCATAGCATCGCATCGCTGTGCCTGTTGGAGTGGGGGGTGTTAGGTTTTTTCGTTACGGAATATTAACATTCGGTCGCCGCGCTCAAAGTCTGAGATAAAAGCTATGCAATAGCTTAATAGCTATTGCATAGCTTTTATCTTGATAGTACTTATTAAACAACTAAAATATTTTTGTTTCTGATATGACTGTATCAACTGTCATTAAAATCTTCATTATAGGCATACACACTTGTCCTGGATTCGATTTATAACAGACTAAAGACTTTGGAAACTAATAAGCAAAAAATACATAAGAACATTCAACTCAATTACAATTGAAATTCATTGAGTATTTCGAATGCTAATCGAAGACATTGATAAAACCTTCTTTACAGAGAATCTCTATAAATTATGGTTAACAATGTTATTGTAAAATATAAAGAAGAAGCCGACAGACATACTAATCCATTATTTGCATAATATTTAACGCGGAAAAATATGAGTTTTTAGTGTCATCATTTGCAATTAGACAAATTGATGTTTTGGCTGCTGGGTAGTTGGGAATGATAATCATGTGATAATAAATTGTTTTCAGCTTTTTGACAACCGTTACAAGTCATAGAAGGGTGCGAATTGTGTAAATTGTATGGAGCGTGTAAAACGTGCGTGTATTTGAGAATGATAGAGAACTTTTTTATATAATTTAATCATAATGATTGTTTGAATGTTGTACTTTATTGTTATAGCTTATTGAGGAGTTAGAGATGATAAAAATGTCACTTTAATATTTACGTTTAATTTTGCCTTGCACATGCTTTATTATATAGAACTGTAAATTACTCGTAATTATTAATTTTAGGGCTGATTTTTCAATCCTTGGTTAAAACTTATTCGTCGAATAATGTATTAAGCTACCATGTATGAAAGGTATTCTAATTGCCCGTATTTGACAGTTTACAGGTGATATTTAAATATTATCGTGTAATACTTTATTGGACGGGTAAGTTTTATCCAAGGATTGAAAAATCGGCCCTTAGTCATTTTTTTCTAGGTTCTAAATTATATACCTAGAGGAAATATTTGCACTAAACTATTTTTTTAACGAATAAACTCAAATGAGCACAATATGAGCACAACCGGAACGCACCTATGCAGCAAGAATTAATCGCTAATCGCTTATAACTTAGAACCCCGCTTCGCTCATCCCTTACACCAGCCACATTTCGTGTCCACAACAGCCTCTACAGGCAATTTGTATTTGTTTGTCGCAATGTTAGCAGACATGATTCTCAATGTCTATTACTTATATAACATGCAATTGACGTGCTTTTGTCGTATTGTGCGTGATTGTCGAATTGAATGATATACATATTTTGTGTCTGTAGTTTTTGGTATAGTGTCATCTAATGGCAAGTTAAAAGTTTAATACAGATATGAGCTTTAAAATCATTAGAAATCAGCTTTGACTCTTTCCAAACCAATAGAGATATGCCCATATAACTACCATGTAATTTGAATGAATTTAATAAAAATTATTTATTCTAAAAAAGTACCTATATTTTTAAACTTTCTGCTAAAATAAATCTTAAAGTTTGCTTTTAGAGTTATCTGGATGATTTTATCAATGAAATGACGTATAAGGCTACTTTGTTTGTACATTTTATTAAATCGAGTTGGCCTTTTGATAGTAAAGCTACTGTAAGTTGTTTTAAAGTAAGATAGGCACAAAACATATCAATCCTCAATCAATTTAAGACATTCCACTGCCATTGTCCAAAAGTTTTATCAGATTGGGCACAGTCGTTACAGTGATACGAATAATGACCACCATTTACCATACACACATACAAACTCAAATTAATATGACATAGTTCCAACTTTTCACATGTGAAAGCAAGTTAAAAATATGTGGAACCATGTCACAGTGAATGCTTTTGATACAATCTTGATTTTGATAAGAAAATGACGCTGACCATAAAGAGTGGCTCTTTGTCTGTCTGTCAATCATTTATCGGGACCGACACGACTCGAATGGATAATATTTTATGCTGGACAATAAGATAAAATTCTCGGTATGTCGCGGTTTGATGTTTATAAATGCGAAAGTTTACGTGTTTGTCACTCAATATTATCAGCTTTAAAGATTTAATTAAAACTAGTAAATCCTAATCGACGTTGAAGAAGATAATTTTTATGTAAATTTTTTGAGTACCTAGGTAATATTATGTATTTACCGTGACAAAGAAAAATCTGTTCATTATATACCTATCTAGGTACAGCAAATATCACTCAAACAATAACTAACAGAGAAGTAATGTAATTAGTAAAAACAGACAGCTTTAGGGCCGATTTTTCAATGCTTGGATAAAACTTATTCGTCGAATAATGTATAAAACTACCATTTTTAAAACGTATTCTAATTGCCCGTATTTGACAGTTTACGTGACATTTTAATATCGTCGTGTAATACTTTATTGGACCGATAAGTTTTATCCAAGCATTGAAAAATCGGCCCTTAAATCAATAACTATCTCAATAAAATAAAATCAAACACTACATTACATTGCATTAAAAACCAAAACACACATTTGTAATTTAATACAAAATTGGTTTTGATCGAATCAAACCCAGGCCCTCTCCCTCCGCTATTGTTGTCAACAACATACAGGAACGTATTATATTCCATCATCCATGTACCTATATGTTCAGTGGTTAATACCTTTTGGTTTGAGAATTACCCGACTGTACGAAAAAAGGTAATTATTTTCGACTTCGATTTTTGGACACGCTCTATATCATGCAAATGTAACTGATGATTTTTATATTTAGCCGATTTCACCAGAAAAAAAGTTAGATAGTTTGGCACCTAGGTGCATATAATATGTTTTATACGCTCTGAAGGAAATGGCTTTATGGATTTTAAAATGACAGCGGAATTTGTAAGCAAACTTTAGCGACAACAGACTAATAACATAATTAATAGGCAAATCAGTTATAGCTTAGTCTTATTTAAAATATCAACCATAACAATACAAGATAAACTGCATCTAATATGGTCAAGGAAAACATCGTTGTAAAGAACCAAAAAGATAAACCAACCTAGCAGGTGGGAACAAAACATGATGATGAAATTTCCATTCTGATTCTACTCATCCCTTTTAAAAGAAAATAACTGGCCAAAGGCTACAGAATGTATGCTTTTACTAAATTTGCAAGGCGTGATACTTAAATAGCTCTTAAGTTATTCATAGCACACTGCGTAGTCAGTTAATCTTATGGATGGCCCTTTGCTTGAGGGTTGACTCATATAATATGGCTCAAGAAATTCATTTGCATGTATGTTTCTGTATCTGAAGATATAATTTCTTAACCTATAAATTTGGTTTAGATTTTATTATATTTTAAAGTAAAGTAGGTTTTCATTATTTCAACTTTACGTGGAACATGAAATTTTTCTTCTTTCACAGCGTACTTTTGAGGGTTTAATGTTGATATAATGATGGCATTTGAGTTAAAAGGTACAAAGATACTTATCGTCTCTACTGCAGAAATTATAAGAAAGCTCTATTTATACTCGAGTTTTGAACCCAAGAACATGGCTTTTTCTCAAAATTATAAATTTTCTGTATTTTTACGTTTAAAAACCGCTTCTAAGGAAGTCCAGTTCAATAAATATACCTTTTAGTTAATGTGAAACATCCCTGAGGGTGTAAGAAGCAAGTCACTGGTCCAGTCTCAAGGGATGGAAGCGTTTAATGTATATTTAGGGGTTGTCGATTACGATGTATTGATGTGTTATACTGATGAATCACTGTAAATTGATTTATTTTCATATAGAGCTTTTTAGTGTTTTTTTTTTATCAAAATAACCAAAATAACGATTTTTTATATCTATTTTCATTCATCCTGTTTGAAAATCATTATTAAAAAGTTAATTAATAATTATTTATACACAATATGTGTATAAAATAAATAAAATCTAAACACAAAATAAAACATATTTTGAACACTACAGCGGAAATTATCAAAGGCAGTGCGTAACAATTCAATTGGGTGTATCAATATCTATTGCATCATTTTGGTAGGTCAAAAATATAACAACACTGAAACACCACTTATCCCTATTAATTTCATTATAAAATAAGATTACACAATGAATTATATTTAAAATAAGTCCGCACTTCGGTATATCATTACCAAAACGGATACGGCCACTTATAACGTAAAAGACCTTTACAAAACAAACTATGATCATAATCAACTCTCTGTACTAAACATAAGGTCTAATTTCCCTTGGCTGGTCAGCACAAAGAAATGAATAGAGCACTTGAGAACCGGAACGCACCGCCAGTTTTCGCGCGAACGACTCCAATAAATAGCTCTTAATGTGCTCGGTATATCTTTTTAATATCATAACAATATGGATACCTGGGAACAATGGTATATGATACAAGGATAATTTTCAAGAGGACTGTAAGAGAGGAAGGGAAGCAAAGGAATCGTTGAAAAGGTGAGAGGGCCTGGACGTGAGGTTATGTAAATTGCAATCAATATATTTAAAAAAAATGTATGCGTGTACTAGAGTACACACGTAAGAAGTGAAACTTCTTTATGACTTTAAAAATGTCACGAGTAGGTATGGCGTACCGCAAAAATGTCACGCGTACAGCGTAACGCAAAAATGTCACGCGTACGGCGTAACGCAAAAATGTTACACTAAATTTTTGTCCAACCCCGATAAAGAAGTTTCACTTCAAAAATTGTTATTGTACATAAGAAGTAAGTACCCTCGCTTAGCTATCTACGACTTATCACGAAATCAATTGGCATGCATCTTCCAACTATGAGATGTTAGGTTCTTGAAAAAATAGTCTTCGTAGTCCAGCATCATATTTATCGGGAAAGCTCCTGAAATACAGCGAAAGCTATATTAGGCATTAGCGGTCCATATTTTATGTAATGTATTCCTTGTTCCATAAAATATTTTTTATCAACAAATTCATTCTTCTTTTTAGTTTCTGGCACTTCCAAATTCCAATCAGAGAGAGGATCACAAAGCAGCAAATCCCATATTTTTGAATATTGAGTTTTTATAGAGTAGAAGAAAACTACTTCCAAATAACAATATCCTATCATATAAAGTAGTGCAGGAATATAATATCCCAATACTGATCCATGTTTTAATCACCTATATCGCAAAGGAGCACGTCTCAAATCTCCCCATTTAATGAATGTTTCAGTGGCCCTCGGCGGCAAACCGCACGGAACAATTTGTCGTCGTTAAGCACATACCAGTACCTACACATTCGTCAATTAATATCGCTGATAATGAGTGGAACTTAGACTTAAAACCTCAGTAGATATATTCATAAAGAACATAATGATGTGAAATGCGGGAAAAGTTGTATGAAGGTGTTTTTGGAATGTGTTATCTTAATCTTAATCTTAATACTATTATAAAGGCGAAAGTTTGTTTGGATCTATGGATGTATGGATGTATGGATGTATGGATGTTTGTTACTCTTTCACGTAAAAACTACTGAACCGATTACAATGAAATTTAGCACACATATAGAGGGTAACTTGGATTAACACATAGGATAGGTTTTATCCCGGAAATCCCACGGGAACGGGAACTATATGCGGGTTTTCCTTTGAAAACGCGGGCAAAGCCGCGGGAAAATCTAGTTTTAAAATGAATTGCAATGAAAGTTAAGTTATTATGACTTTTCAGGGCGCCATATTTCATCGGGTATAATTGAATGTTTGTAATAATGGAACTTATTTGTATTGTGTATGTAACTTTATATACGAATGTGTATAGTAATAGAGCATAAAATACTTGAAGTAATAGAGAACGCACATTTGTAAGCGAATTATTTGTGCTAATATATTATTATCTTCTATACTCAATTGGCTAGTCTCTACCGTGATTAGCCACCACAAACTTATTTTGGTATCTTTAAATCTTGCCAAATAAGTTTCACTTCTGACACGCTCGGCCTACACGCTCTTTTTTATAAGAATCTTAGTTAATTAGGTAAGTATTATAAAGTTTCATATGTACAATTATTTCTTTATTAATAAATTCAACTCAAAAACAATAAAACACAATTATTCTATAGAGACACAAGCCAATCCCCAGCGCAGAACCATATTGTAATGTTAAGCTTAAACCAAACGCAATTTGACAAATAAACAACAATTTACATATGGCTGAGGGTTCCAAATAATAGCTATGCAAATTAATATCTCAAACGGAGGGTGTTTTCTATAGAGTCGCGTTAAAATTGCAATAAATTTAACGATTATGCTATAAATGAGCACGTGGTCGGATTGTGATGTACAGATTAGGAGATGGTAAGTATTAAGTGATTGAGATGGACCCAAGCTCTTTCTTAGGTCTTATTAATAGCTGTTGTTTCTAAACGGAGTGATGGAAGTATGAACCCTGGGTAATCTTGATTATAGAGTACATAGTTTTTTATTTGTAGGGGTAGTATGGGTAGTCTTGATTGTAGAGCCAAGAAGGTTTTTTAATGCAGCAATCTTCGTATTGATATTCAAGTATTAGGTAGTCATTTTCGGTTATAGACATTGGACACAGATAATCTAAATAATAAATCGTTACTGAACAGTCACTTGGATATTACCTACTACAAAATATGAACAAGCGAACACAAAAAATATCGTTGTATACAATTAAAAATCATTAATGTTATTTAACTGCAGTTACATACAAAGGCGATCGGAACACGAGTGGTTTCATACATTACATCCATTGTAACCGATATCACAATAACTCCGTAAAAATATAATACATATTTCGCACACAAATGAAATAATACGAGCACTCGAAACACTTACATTGAAAAGAAAAACAAAATTAATGATTGCGACTAATTCGTAATAAAAATGCCACATGCGAGCAAATACGGGGGACAATTATAACAAATTAATAACGCATACTACCCTCAAAACTCCAGTTGAGATTTGCATTCAATGGTACTCACGCTTTTGTATGGCATTCTTGCACAATGCATTTGAATATGACCTTTATTTCTGCAACAAATTGGGGTGAGTATTCTCTAAAGACGCCACTGTTACATACGTCTTTTTCACATGCACACCACATCAAGGGTCATCTTAAACAATCAAAACAATATAGACGTTACCCCGCACGACATAGAATCGCAAATGCTATATAAACGGAATCACTTGAATATTAAAAGTCTTCGTAATTATTCAGGAATCTATCCATCATTAATCACCGAGGGGAAACGCTGTAAAAATGATTGTTGTTAAGATAAATTGCCCAAGACACGGTTGACATTTATACGCGAAACCACGTGTGATGTTTTTTATTACGAAAACAGTATTGTTACGCAAATTTATTGGATTGTAACATAATTGTAATGCGCGGGTGACTCTAAATAATTCGTTAATCCCCTTATTAGCGGTACTTTGAGTTAAAATAGTTCACACGTATAATAGGTATCATGGTAGGAATAGGGTGCTTAAATTAGGTAATAATGATCGAGCTGGTTGATAAACATCAAGGTTTTATTAATATGATTAAAAAACTAACACTTGTAACTCAAACTCTATAATTTTTTAAATCACATGACAAGTAACTATATGTATGTTTGTCTGTCTACCAGGCTTTCACAGAAACAATATTGGATCAAAGATCGAAAGATAAAAAAAAAAGAAATTTCGAATTCACAGCTTCCTGATATGTTCTGCTTTACATATGTGTTATCAAATGTGTCAATAGTGTATCAGTTACATTGTACTAAACGGTCCTTAATATAGGTCCTTAATTCACATGTCCACTCTTAGATGGCACATGATAATAATTTAAACCACAAAGCTATTGTTTCCAATCTCTATGAACTATCAAAGAACTTCGAGCAGTGTATTACAGTTCCATACAATCTGAAACACATTGAAACATTTCATCCTAAAAGGGTAAATAACCATTGAAACGCCGGAACACCATTAACCCAATGTTACTGACAGAACTTTAACAATTACGCGATATAATAATAGAAACAGTACAATGCTCGCCACTACAAATTAATATATTCATACTTTGTTGAGGTCAGTACCCGAAAAACTGATGATACGGACGAGATTGAACCCAAAATAGATATAGATAAGATTTAATTTTGCTCTAGTGGTAAATTTAATGGAGTGGATGAAACTTGATTGAATGTAGATCGTAATTGGAATGCATATGGTCCGAATTTGCATGTTGTAGTGCTAATGCATACATTCGCGATTTTTATTGCCAGCTCTATAGATAATAGCAATAGCCTAATAGTTCTTTGTTGTTTGTCGGTATAACGGCTTTGTTGGCGTGAATTACCTTTTAATTATTCTAGTGTATCGGCTCGTTCATATATCTCTGTCAAAATTAATGGTCACGAAGTTTTTAAGACAACAATGTAGCGGATTAACATTATACGTGTTCATAACGATATTATTATTCGAGTTAATTTTGTCTAATACTTATTTGTAAGAACACTAATTTATTAATTTATACATCGATTTAAAAAAAACATTCACAGAAAGACGTGAGGATTTTAATATACAAAGTTTGTCTAAGTGTTACTAAAGCGACCTCCGTGCATAAATGAAGCATAAGATATTTACGTAAGTAGGTACCTACATCCCTACTAATATTATAAATGCGAAAGTAACTCTGTCTGTCTGTCTGTTACGCTTTCCCGCTTAAACCTCTCAACCGATTTTGATGGAATTTGGCACAGACAATCTTTAGAACCAGAAAGAACATAGGCTACCTTTTATCAAAACACCACGCGGGCTAAGCCGCGGGCGGAAGCTAGTTATTTATGATTATATTTTTTACATCCTACATTTTTTCCACAATTTAAATCATTGCTACTTTTCTAATTGGTCTAAATCCAATTCTTTCTTTCAAGCTTCTTCTTTAAACTCGACTCTACTAATATTATTCACATTAAATAACATTCACATATCACCCACGCAAGTTTCAGCAACACAAAGTGCTTATAAAATCAATAGTATTACGTCGTAAGGGTATCCAATGCGAGAAAATACACAATAAAATGAATAAAACGTTATTTGTATATGTGTATAATAGATATGCCTTTCTTGTTACTGAAGGGTAGTAATCCCTCGTACAAAATAAATTACAATATGTTTATGCATTTGGAAATCTTTGAGGCTTATAGCGACTTCAATTTTTTAGATTGATGGTGACTGGTGACCTGGGAGTGGGATCTATTATAATATATCTGATCTGAGTATTTCTCGGTCAAATAATTCCACAATTTGGGTCAGTATAGTAAGTTTGAAATCGAGTTTTGTGAATTACTACATAGTTTATAACAAAATCGTTTTCTCTGTCCTTATGTATGCTTAATAACAGATTTTGATGCTGAAACTTAAATAGTATATAAGTAATTTATTAGGTTTTAGACAAAGCGGGCGAAGCCGCGGATGGTAAGCTAGTTATTTACTATAATCATATTCTATTCTAAACGCGAAAGTTCTTAAGAATATTTGGATGTTTGTTTCAGAGTGTTGTAGTTTATTTTGTGTGTTCTTGTATGTATGTGAGTATGGGTCTATTTCAGGAACCTATCACCGCGCTTCTCTCTACCTCTACAATATGAATTGTCTTTGATAAATTGTTTGTTTGTAACCTAACGCTAATAAAGTTATAAGTTTAGATGTTAAAACATAATGACTTCTATCTTTTTATCTTGCTTAACGTAATAAAATATCACAGCAAATGTTATTTTTAGCATACATACATATTAATTTTAATTTATATCATACCTCTATTAAAGAATAAAATGTTAAAACTTGAAATATAAACAAGCGTGGGAGTTTGTGTGCAGTCGAGTTTTGCTTTTTCTCAAAACACCCACCTCTGCTACCGACATTAAATTAACTAACATCTCTTTTATGTCATTGTATTGAATGTTTGTAAATAGACTCCTCCGAAACGAATTGACAGATTTTGGTGCTCCGGCCCAGAGATGGGAACAGTATTCCATGTGCGGCCTGACTTGAGCCTTGTAAAGTTGTAGGCGTTGGCCGGGTGTGAAATACTGTCCCGCTCTACAGAGCACACCAAGTTTTTGGGAGGCTAGCTTAGCGTAGAGATGTTGCATCTCTCTGCGTATTTTACCGCATCTACCACGGCGAATGCTCTGACGAACTGTTCGGAACAATACCGGCAGCTGAATTTCACCATAGAACTGCTCGCCACAAGTTGAAATATCACCCTCAACATCTGGACACTTGGCGCTCTTCCACCGTGCGATTTAGGAGGAACTTTCTTCCATGCACCACTCCTCTGTGGAACGACCTCCCGAGCTCAGCATTTCCGGACAGATACGACTTAGGGTACTTCAAAAAGAGAGCGTACTCTTCCCTAAAAGGCCGGCAACACACCTGCAACCATACAGGTCTTGTGGGTGATTATGGGCGGCGCCAATCATCGCATTAATCCGGTGACGCGCCAGCTCGTTTGCCCGCTAATACATAAAAAAAAAATAAAAAAATGTACCTATTAGCTGTTCTGTACATATAAAACTAGATGAACAATTATCCGATTTAGGTAGGGAATCTACGCACTTGGCCAGCGTGGTATAGTCTTACGGGAGGCCCGTGTCCCAGCAGTGGGAACATAATGGGCTGATGATGATGATGGTGACGGCAGGTGATGAGCCGGTTTAAATAGAAGAACCATAGTATTTATTATTATATATATATGTATTTATCATATCCAATGATGATATTTTTATTTGAAAGGTTAGATAAAGCAATGAATGGAGCTTGTAATTTGAATACAACAAGCAAAGGCTGAATTAGCGAATCAATAGTTTTGTAAGATGTCAATAGTCTTTTGAAGGCTTCTGTGGCTAACTAACTATTTAGGGAACAGTG
>CAJQZN010016808.1:0-19592 GCA_907164685.1 Colias eurytheme | reverse complement strand
TAATAATTTAGGCCTCGTAAATCAAAAACTTTATCTCAAGCTTAGCTGTGAATTATTGCAAGTATGGGTTTTAGGGTAATTTTTTTAAATAAATTAACCTTGAATGATCTTAAAAGAAGGGGTCGGTACATACTTTTTTTAAATATTTAACTCTTAAATCAATTTATATTTTAAATTCTCACAGTATCTAACATAAAATAATGATATAAATTTATAAAGAATAGAAAAAATTCGATCACGAGGCGGGACTCGAACCCGCATCCTTTCGCGCCATTCCGGGGCGGATGCCTGACCAATTCAGCCACTCGTGTTTTTTCTATTCTTTATAAATTTATATTTATAAAGCATTTGAATGCCTTAACCAAAAATATCAATTTTAACATAAAATAATGATTCCAGTCCGTCTTTTCCTAAATTAAATAAAGTAAATACAACATTCAAAACCTATACAGTATTATGTTTTCTAAAATAAATAAATACATGCATACATTATTATATTAAAAGATACAAACATGTATTAAAATAATAGTCTATAACAAAGCAAGTTTAACCTTAATTAATTTAATATTTTTATAATCATTAATCACGTTAATTAGACATAATTCTTATATAATAATAATATTTTTAGTAAATATTGAACATACTTTGTTTTTAACACTTTATTTATTTTTTCCTAGGAGATAAGTAATGTAAATTGTGATGGAATCATGAAAAGATTGGTTGAATTGTAAAAATATAATTAATGCAGATATTCTAAAATTTTTGAAAAAAAAAACATGGAATTTACTTATCTTAGGGCCGATTTTTCAATGCTTGGATAAAACTTATCCGTCCAATAAAGTATTACACGATAATATTAAAATGTCACGTAAACTGTCAAATACGAGCAATTAGAATACGTTTTTAAAATGGTAGTTTTATACATTATATTTGACAAATAAGTTTTATCCAAGCATTGAAAAATCTTACTTATGAAGTCGAATATAACAATACTGTTCACAGGCAAAAAAACTATTTTATTAAAACACAATCTGTAAATGGCTAAACCAAGCAACCCCACGTTCAAGATATAATTTTCACAATTCTTACAAATTGTAATGTCCAGTACTTCGTACCTAAAAGGTGTTCCAGATCCTTTAAACAAGTTGATATCTCAACAATCAGGATTCAATTAACACAGAGGCAGGTACGGAAGCGGATAAGATTTTGTTTTATTTCACCGCCGTATCTAAAAGATAAGAATTGTTTTAAATAGATCCAAATTATTTTGTCACTTTACCGTGAGGCAGGTGAATATCCGATCGGTCATAGATTATGGGATAAATTTGGATAGAAATGTTAAATGTCAAATGCAGATTCATGTATAAAAACTTTACAGCTCAAAATATACATGTATAATGTATATAGCTTCAAAGATTGATGCCTAAGTGTTTTAAGTGTAAAAACCAATCTGTGTTTTTCAATACATAATATGTATCAGTGTACAGTTCACCGTAAAGTTTTTCTTATTTATATAAATAAGAAAAACTTTACGGTGAACTGTGCGGAATATATTTAAGATTTATATTTTCGATATATGGTTTACTTAATCATATTATTTATTTATTTATTTATGCAAATATAATAGAAACGGCAAAGATATAACGTAACCTATTCTCTCATCCACGTCTCAATCTATTAATTACTATCGTGTCCCAATACTCGTGGCTAATATATCTACGATACCTACTCTTTGACAAACCACCACTTCCCCAAGGAATAGTGAACTGTATCAAACGTTCCACCTGCGTTCACGCGGCGTGACCACTTTATCTTCATTTTGTGTCATTAGGCACGCCTTTACCCGATACCTTTTATATCGATCTCACCGGTAAGGCTTGGGGTGGCGAAATCGTCTGATAGTGGATTATGATGTCGCGATTTTCAAGGGATATGAGAGATATGTGCGTAAATCTTCAAAAATGTAATGCTCGAAAATAAAATATAGAGAAAAATAATAGTGAGAAATACCATAAAATATAATGTTTTTGATACGTAAGGCTATTTCATATAACGTTTTAATTCAATTGCTTTATTGGCTGACACACAAGTTTGTATTTTTCAATATCGGTAATGTACCTTCAAACCGATATCGTTTTGTTTATCCCGATGATATAAATTTTGCATTTTTTGCAAATAATAATTATGGATTATACCAACGGCAAGATTAATGTGCTTATTTAACAAAGGTTTGACCTTTATCAAACGCGATGTTTAATCATATTACGAATAAAATAAGACCTTAATTGTGAAAAGTTTTTGATACCTTGTAAAACAAAGAAATAGTGAATGTTTTGGTCGAATAATGAGCATGTTGTACCTTACTAAAGTTCTTTCATTATGTTGTGGTTCCACGATTTACAACTTCACTGAACCGTGTGAACTTTCAACAGGAACTTTTTATCGTTTTCGTTAAAATGAAGCTTTTATTGCTTATCATGTAAAAATCAATACTAATGGTTTTTTTCTAAGCATATGCATAACGACTGATCGAGGCTGAAGTTTGTTATAAGTGAGATTTTTAACAAATGGGAAAAATTCAGTCGAATGTCCAGGACACTAACATTAAAAACCTAAAAAAACATCATTGCAACATTTGTGCAATGCATAATATAAATACAAAATAAATCTTGCAATAAAATAAAAATTTATGCTACGCTCCTATCAAAAAAGCAGCTCCAAGATAAATTCAATTAAATTATGTTAAAACCCTTTAGTTACCTAAGCTTCAACTTTCTTTCAAGCTGCTATCAAAAAATGAATGAACCATGAAGATTCTAACAACGCTCGTGAATGTATGACAAAAAGTATCCTTCGATTAAAATAAAAGATCTCGATAACTGGTTTTTGAAGTGAGGGATTCAGTGTAAAAATTCTAAGCAGGTGCATTTGGCGACAGGACGCCACCGACAGGGACACACGGCTATGGGGAACTAGGAATAAATATAGTGCATTGTAGAGTTTGAACTTGTAGCAAATAAACGAAAAAGGGTTACTAACAATACTAATTTATTATTGCTCTTCAACACTTCAGTTTGTTTGTAAGACGAAACTTATTCTATATGCATTTAAAAAAGCTGCTTAAGCCCTAAGTCACTGTGAAAATAACAAGAACAATCAATAGACTTATATTACAAGAAACAACATCCGAACTAGTAGTTACAACGAAGCTATTTAGACATTTTTTATGTCATTATAAATAGTATTTCTGACTTCAGCAAATAATAATTCTTCTTCCAAAAATATTATTCTAAAATTAGGTATTAATGTTATTTTGAGATGTATTCTAATTAACTCGGCACTCAGCAGTACTTACTTTTTAATACTATTAAAAAAACAGTAGATATATTAAATACTTACAACTATTCTAAAGCTACTTATATTAATATAATTCTGTTAACTAACATTTTAATATTGAAAGTTTTACATCCTTAGCGTTCGTATTACACATAGGGGGTGGTAAAAAGATCGTGGTCGCCACTGCACTGTCTGCGCTTTGTCGGCGTTTTTTGTTGACAACCCGTGACTGTTTTAGTAATCTAATAGCACTAACTCATGCAGGTAGCAATGAAGCAATAAAATATTAATGAAATACATATTTTGAAAATACACCTTGAGGTTACCCAATTTATGTAATCGATACTTTTGATCGGGATCAAATTTTGAAATGTTATGATTTTGATGAAATAAAATTGTATGTTGACGCGTGCTTATAATTTTGAGTTCGTGGGCGTTTGTGATGTCTTATTTTTATTTTATTAGGTAATCCTTATTATTGACAACGTTTAGAATCTGCTTTCGAATAGGTATACTTTTCTACTAATGTATGAATGATGAAAAAGTACATCAATGAATGAAACATAAACAACATTAAAGATGTGGATTCTATTACCTTGAACTCGCACGGAAGTGACCTTAACTTGTAAACTGGATTTCTAGATTTTTAGTTATTTATTGCATCTTGTTCTACATTTATCAAAACATAAAACCGGTTCCCATGGACCGCGCAAATAATCTAGTTTCTTATAAAGAACGAAATCTATTCCATTCAAAAAACTCTTTTTACATACATGTAATATAACAATAATTTTCATGTAGCTTAAAAGGAGCAAATCTAAAATAATTTCTAGTAAAGATAACATAGTACTTAGGTATCTATCATTAAAGAGTGTTCGTAGAACTGAAAAATTACTTCAATATCGCGAATACAATCTCACAAAAGCCCCTCCAAATTCATAAGCGAACTTTGAAAACTATCCACTCTATATATTCATAACTATTCGTAATTACGCCATCCATATTCATTATACGCAAATTAATTCACCTTTATTAAACATGCAAATAAACTGATAGGTAATACCTTCAAAGTTCAACAGACGAAATTTATTACAGCCTCTGTATACTCAGTTAATAAATGATGATCTCGCAGGATCAGATTATACATAAAGTAATACCTTTCTACGTTCGTGGACTTAATAAACAATATTGTTTGCTATAAATCCAATTACGAGGCGCTCTTGTAACATTTGATACGCCTAGCGCCATCTATCGTTGAGTAGAGAAGTGAATGCGCAATTTAGTTTGTTTTTGTTTTAATTATGTTATAAAATAATATATAAATATAATTGTTTATATGGCTATTATTTTACAAACAGAAAATAGAGCAAAAATCATATTAAAGAACATTTTTTTTTTGGTGGCGAAAGCTTAATAATATAAAATAATTAATGTTAATAAAAATATAATGATCAAAACGACACAGACATTCAACTTTATATTATTATAATAATTTTTAATTTAATTTATTAATTGCAAATTTGCACTAAATTTCTTAAAGGCGTAATCAAAGTTTACAAATATTGTCTATTCATAAAAATCATAATTATCAAGTGCTCAACATAAAAATCTCGTATTATCATAAAAGATAACGATCCGTATACGAATAAATAGAAAAAAACGTATTAAATAGAACAGTTATTCAGAGCTCGGTACAAACTAGGAATAATAGTATAAAAGAATCCTACCTATTGTTTATACGGCTATTATTCTCATAAAGGATATAGGGCAATTATTTTTATGGAAGCGCAGGCTTGGTTTATAATTGGTACACGTATAACTACGTATATGTACGATATTTATTTGGATTAAACGAATTCGCCAAGAACGATCCGTAGTCTAGTAAATTGAGGTTCCGTAGAGGAAAAATACAATTTATGGCAGGTTATGTCTAATGGAAATGTTATTTTTTTTAATATGTTATATTATATTTAAACACATATTTTTAAGCAAATCCTTGATATTAATATGTAGTGTATCTTGTGTCTCTTTCAAACTGCATATAGACAGAAAAATATAAAAACAAGATATAAGAGAGATCATCTAATGCAACTTAAGATCGAATGCAACTTATAAAATTGTACAGAACAAATAGATACTAGAAATTAGAAATAGTAGGGGAGAAAAAATATAGTATGTAAGTAAATGTAGAAAATATTTAATTCACTGCACCAAAATATTTGCATTCATCCATCGTAATATTTTAAACATAAAACTTGACTTACATGAATCTCAATAGATGGCACTATTGAAACCAGAAGTAGCCGTAGGTTATTTTTAGTACCCATGAACAAAATTTTAGTACATAGTGCTTTAAACAATAAATATCTTGGCAATTTTGATTAAACATGGGAGTTTATAGCAAAACTACATAATAATTGAGATTTTAGACTAATTAGTAATTATTAACTTAAAAACAAAACTTCCATATAAGTTATGTTTTAACCAAAGGTCCAGTAACTATCTAAGTTGTAAGTCTCAGTACAATGATTTATAGTAAATTAAAAAATGTTTCATTCTATCTGTTCCGCATGGTTTCACCTAGATATAAGGCAATCGTCAATACAGACGCTGATAATATTAACAACTAGCTTTCCGCCCGCGGTTCGCCCGCTTTGTCTAAAACATAATAAATTATATACTAAAACCTTCCTCTTGAATCACTCTATCTATTAAAAAAACCCGCATCAAAATCCGTTGCGTAGTTTTAAAGATTTAAGCATACATAGGGACATAGGGACAGGGAAAGCGACTTTGTTTTATACTATGTAGTGATGTATGATGACTGAAAGAATAATTATTTATGATATAAAATTTTTCATGCCATTGTTTTCATAACATAACGTTTGAAATTTTTAACAATTTAAACCTGGGAAATAATGTAAATACAAAGTATTGGATACAATCTGTATCTACTCTGGGGTTGAAATAAAACAAATTTATTATTTACTAGCATTTCACCCGCGGCCTTACTCCACAAATTTCTGTAAACATTTCAACCCCAACAAGGGTTGTTTTTAAAAATAAAGTAACCCATGTCTTCTCTAAGATTACATCTATGAGAATACTTTACGCCCGCGGCTTGTCTACTTTGTCAAAAACCTAATAAATTATATACTAAAACCTTCCCCAAGAATCATTCTATCTATTAAAAAAATCGCATCAAAATTCGTTACGTAGTTTTTGGTTAAAACGATTATGATTATGATGGTGTTGAAAGAGTAATACATATAATATGAATTCCAGCTATAGGTACAAGCAAGTTAAAAAATATTTAAAATAAAGACTTGCACAGCTTACATTTTCGTTATTAAACTCACATATTATCATTCATCAAAACACAGATCTACACTATCCACACATATTTTTATTTTAAATATCTTAGCATACATACGACAAGCGACTTTTCTTACTTAGGTACTTACAGACTATACTATGTAGTGATTGATAAAATACTTTCTTCTTAATTCTGTAATAGAAACATTAGATTCCACAAATAAAGTTATATTTAGGCAACAATATTTGTATAGTATTGTAAACCTTATTTTCCTTTATCTTTATACTCTATCATCTCAAGATTTCCCATTCCATAGTCCATACATAAATGCAAGTACGAAAAATGCCTTATCGTAAAGAAAGATAGATTGAAGAGGTATTGGGTTCGTTGTTGCGTCGCCTGGGGTGTCGTTACCGAGGTGACTATGTTCCTTTGTATATCTGAGACTATTTCTTGAATGAAAAGTTTTTTTTAACTGCCACATATGTAATATTACTATATTTATAAAACGTATAAACAGAATATAGTATGAAATATCTAAAGATTTAATTGAGTTAAATTATATTATTATATAGATAGTTTAATGAACTAGAAACACCATATAATAGTTAGGTGTAATCAGAAGTCTTAGATTAGTCAGAACTCTTCACACTTATACCCATCTATTTGCAAAGTAACATTAACATTATGATATCCTAAAAGTTATGAAATCTGACTTGTTCCAGGAACCATTATGAATTCAAGCTTCACTCAACATTATTACAAAAAGACATTTCTCGAGACATTCATGATTTCCCGTCCGCCCGGGAGCTCCGCGATGTCACAATAGCCATTGTCAATACTGCAAGGGCACGGCTTTATCTCATCATGCCAAAATCCGTACAGATGTTTACCTTATACCGAATTACATATTCATCCCTCGACCTAATTTCAACATTGTGGAAAGAAAGCATTGTGCTTCTGTCAAAGGCGTCCCGTGAATCTATGTGGTTCCACTGAAAATATTTGCTTTGGAAATTCGGTTGGCGATAATGACAACTGTTTGTGTTGCGTTTGGAGGGCGGGAAAATGGCGATGCTTCAGGTTTAGTGGCGTTTTCAGTTAAAGCTTTATAATGTGTGTAATTGGGAATTGTACTTTATCATATTATGCTTGATGGGTCTTCTTAAATATTATACGTGTGTAATTAAAGGTTTCGAAATAAAAGGGTTTAAACGCAATCTTTTTTATTATTTATTCCCATCCACTTTACAGCGTGCGAGCAATCGACATCAATATTTAATCATTGATGTGTAACTAATACTAAACACCAGAAAACAGTTTCTAATTATTAATTATTTTCTTTCTTTAATAACTAACTACTTGCAAGAACATATAATATTGTGAAATTTCAACTATATACAATATCTTCTGGAAGTCTGCAATCGAGATAATAAATACATCGATGAGAAGAAGAATAGATACCAAAATAGGTATTTATTCTTCTTCTCATCTAGAAATCGTCATCATTCATCTTCGAATCGAAGATCCCACCAATAAAATAAATTTTAACGATGTAAATTTCATTTATACCAACCCATGGTCACCACCTTCGACTAATTAATTCCACTTTACAAAGGAAACAAACAGCGATTGAATTAACACAACGAACCAATAATTATAAACAAAATAATGCACAATCTGTGAATTGAATAATGGAAACCATTATTAATTGGATCTGGGCCAAAGATGAGACACTTATATTAAGACGATGTACTTGCATAATTTCAGCTATCATGTTAAATTTCATTGTTATTATCATTAACTTTCAGTATATATATACAGGGTGTAATCGTTAAGTGTGCACAGGCGATTATTCCGTAACTATTACAGATATCAAAAAACTTTTAACTCATATTGAAAGTACTTCACCTATGAGTAAAATGACAATAATAACTTTTTAAAAACAAAACGAGAAATATCAAAAAACAGTTACATTAAACACTCCCATACATTTAATATGATGTAACAAGTCAACAATCAAATCAAAATTCAATAAATTCTTACTTTATGACATTGGTTGCGAAAATGTTTCCGTGGGACGGAAAAGCTGCAAAAAAAGTATGTTTGCTTTACATATAAATAGCCATAATTGAATGATTGGCTGATCTTATCAGTAATAAATCGCAGTACTATTTTAGAATTGAATATAGTATTCTAAATAATATAGGTATGTATTTAGTAATAGTATTGTATCGTATTCAACTACATTTACAGTATCAAGTTAATAATTAAACCGTTAATTCAACATTTAACGTTCAACGTCCATGAATAATAGAAATGCCGAAACATGTGTCGTGATCTTTGTAATGTTTCATGTAAAGTATTTTAAATTTTACAGCAGATAAAAGCATATTCCCTAACATTTATATAATGTTATAAAGTAAACCTGCTCTGCCTTAAATAAACCAAAAAGCACAGAGTAATTTATAAGGAAAGCAATTAGTACTAATGTAAGTCGAATAGAGTTAGCAATAAAAATTGTATAACTCGCCTTTACTTCGTAAGTATTTCACAAACTGCTCATTCAAAAAACGTAGCTCACACAAATTTCATTTAATATTAGACTACATTTGAATGCAGAACCAGCAGGAAGGTAATTAAGCTTAAGAAATGTACGGAGTATATTTTTAATTAAGTAGCTCTATAGTTTTATGATCTTAGTTACATTAAACCGACTTCAAATAATTACCTTAACATTTTGAATGTGAAATTTCTTTTACGTGTTTCTGTTTGGCGAATGTAGGTAGATGTAAACTTATCTGTGTGTTTGGAGTTTTATTTTATACTCGATTTGTATAGAGAGTAAAGTCGTATAATGGTTATTTAAAGAAATTACTAAATATGTTCATTCAGATTCATAAATGTGTCCCAATTTTAAACTGAAAATAAGAAATAGGAAATTAATACTCAACTTGTATACGAAGGAATGTAAAGTTACGTCGTATAATACTTGTATCTAAGGAAATTACAAAATATACCTATTCATTAAGATTCATAAAATGTAAAAAACATTTCTTCCATTTTTAACTAAGAAATAAGAAAAGGAAATTAATATCTAGGTACTCCATTTGCATAGTAAGGAATGTAAAGTTACGTCATATTGTAACGTTTATATATATTACAAAATTAACCCATTCAGATTCATTAAATGGATAAATTTATGGGACCCATTTATCTCTATTTTAAGTTAAAAATTCAGAAATAGAATTTTTCAATTAAAAATGTATTTCCTACTGACGAATCCTATCTATGGATAGAAAGTAATCACAAATTATATCCTTAAAGCATTTTTATGATAGCTATGAATTATGGATGAATTATATTTACCGATACAAATTAAAATCCCACCAAATCAAATATGTATCTTTCTGTATTAAAAAGTATCTTAAAAATTGCATAATTTGTTTGTCGTGAACAATGCAAAAATGCTAATGAAGTAACACTATAAACATAGATATTTATCGCATCTCTAATGAAATAGCATGAAGCTGAACATTCCAGCACCTAACATACAAACTATTCGCTGGATAATTACAAAAGCGCTACGTTCACTTTATCGTTAACTAAGTATGTGGCGTTCAATAAGCGATTGTAATTTAATTTACATCCTAACGAGGGTATTGTGTTCTATAATATATAGAGAATATTTTGGTACAAGTATAAATATATAAAATTCATTAAATTCCCCCCCTAGGCCCCATAGCCCATATAGTAGATAATAACTAATAGTACAGTCTTATTCCAGTGTTAGGGCTACAAATATTTATGTTTTTTTTTTATACCACCAGTTAATGAATGAATGAGAACTAAATAGACGGTCATAATTTATGATCATATCATAACATTTCATCAGAAGGAATACTAAAAAAGTATTAGGTACTTTTCCCAACATCCATCAATAATAAACAAACTTAAAAAAAAACATTCAATTTACTAGATAGTATTATATGCTTAGACTTTTTCCGAACATGCTCGTAAATCAAAAATAATTTCGTACAAAATCAATACAATTTTCTACATCCATTTTACTTAGCTCCTAAAATCCAAACACATTACGTTTTCAACCACCTTAATCTGCATCTAACTACACCTTTATAATTATAGACATAATATAGTAATGTTACATCTAAAATACGTTGCAACAATTTCACCGTCCATTTGACTCAAGCGGGCAGTACTTGTCTGCAATTTATAAAGCAGAGCATTCGAGTCACGAGCACTCGACCAATAAACGATTATCACGCTCCCGATTTTCATTTATTCAAGAATCATTCGCTTCATTCAAGAAACGTTTATTCGATAATTGTAATTCGCCTTCAATGGATTTGTTAGTTCCTTTGATAAAAGTGCATTTTCTTGAACGCTTGTATGGAATCTTTGATGGGTACAATATGGCAGATACTCTATCAAATGCTGAGTGTGAATTACGTAAATATGCAATAACTAGATTTCCGCCCGCGGCTTCGCCCGCGTTTTCAAAGGAAAACCCGCATAGTTCCCGTTCCCGTGGGATTTCCGGGATAAAACCTATCCTATGTGTTAATCCAAGTTACCCTCTATATGTGTGCTAAATTTCATTGTAATCGGTTCAGTAGTTTTTACGTGAAAGAGTAACAAACATCCATACATCCATACATCCATAAATCCTTACAAACTTTCGCCTTTATAATAGTATTAAGATTAATATTTTCTATTAATACACGATAACGTCAACTTCCTATGTTTATGGGAAAACCGATGTAAAAAATATAATAATTAATTGAGGGAATAAGAAACATAATGCTAGTCAAGTTCATTTTTTACAAAATACCAATTTTCTCGATTATTCTTATAAACTTTCTTCAACTTCGCTTTCCCAAATCAAACAACATGTCATATTCTATCGTCACAAACACAATTCATCGTGTACCAAACTCACATGAACGTACGTCAAATCATAACAGAGTACGAAAGAACATAAAGAAGTTACCGAAACTAACCCATAAAATACTTACGAAACGTCCGCTTAGTTGGTCTAAAAATATACGTCCCAAACACATAAGTCACCCATTCCTTGGGGACGCGACCTACAACTTACTTTGACCGATAAACTCGCGAAGGTTTTTCAGATCAGATATTTTATAGATTCCATTTTAGCAATAAAATGGCGCGTGACGGAAATTGGGAACATTAGTATAAATTATAATGCGATATCTTGTTATCGCACTTCTAACTGTATTTTGATAGTTTTAGTTCTTTCGAAGCTTTCTGTTCAGTCTGTTCGTTTTGTTCGGAACGTTTGTTATTTTTGCAGTTTATGCAACTCTATCTATGTCTCGTTTCTTATATAATTTCAACTAACTAAATATTTTCCCTATTTTCTTTCTACAAAACAATAGTGTATATTAACCCTAGAAAGATAATCATATTGAGTAGTACGGGAAAGATAGTCATGCGTCAAATTTACGCATGTTTTTTAAATCGCTCTAAGTCGAGGTATATTATTATTTTTTCCATAAATTTTAAGTTTTTATATATTTACAGTTATATTAGAATAATTAATACTACAGACAATTTATTTATTATTGTTTTTACATATATAAAAAGACGAAAACATTAAACGTCTGCATTAAATCAACAATTCTTGTAACACGTATTGTTTCTTATAAAAACTTACTTTTTACCACAATTATCAGACTTTTTATATGTTATATAAATTTTGTAGATATAGTTATATGAAAAATTAGTGAGAAACAACTTTAGGACATATCAACATATGCTCACAACATAATATAACTATGTTACATTTTTTGCAGGACGCATTTGCCTTTCGTCCTATTTCAGACGGATAAAAGTATAGTAAATACGTTTTTTTACTGAAGGTCTCCTCAGTACTTTCTTACGATGTACCAGATACTTCATTTGGCAACAAATTGGAGATATTATCACGCAAATATCTTCTCAAAGCTGGTGATTCTAAACCCCCACGCATAACCAAAGAAGACAGTTCCATGCGTCTATATTTCACGTTTTTTTGACTCGGATGTTTTTGTACTTTGTTATTAACATTGTGGCTATAAATTTAATATGCAATATGCAGGCAATTTTAATGATTCCATAAAATAAAGCCATTGGCCAACTCATTGTCTTCCTACTATAGGACATCAGGGAACACATTCGGTCTAATGCATCTACTCCGCCTTTTGCTTGAATGTAATATATCATGTTTGCTTTGTATCTCATCAGGAAAAGCTTCTTCTATGTCACTTTACTCGTCATCTTCAATTTCGTGGTCCTCCTACCTCACTATCGGTATCTTCACAGGGACCCTCATCGCTTTGCATAAGAGCGGCCAGTATACAATATTCTTCCAATTTTCTATCCCCAATTGTTTTCTATATTTGCTTCAACATGTATAAACATAAATTTATAACATAAGTTACAATATACAGTAATAATAAGCTAAAAATATTCAAACTACCATAGAATTCAAAATCTTAAAAGTCACGGTAAAGATAATCATGCGTAATTTTGACTCACGTAGTCGTTATATTTCAAAATCGGTTAGATTAACTTTATTGATATGTATACCATAGGATTTCTACCAGTGAGTTATGAAATGTCCTAAACGCACAGTTATGGATTCGCGACATTTAAAAAGATACAGCTATATTTCGAAAACGCATGAGTCATTTTGACGCAGACTATCTTTCTAGGGTTAAAGAGAAAAAATCAAACGGCACAATATTTAGATATATCCATTCCAATTATTTATATAACAACTAGTGAGTTACATTTACAATTCCAATATCAAATCGCACATACCTTTTTACTTCAAACTCATTTATAACAATATAGCTAATCAATTGAAAATCTATTAAATCCATTGAAATACAGTTAATCCATTGAATTAGCGAATAAACCATCACAAATCTACATCGAAGAGAATGCCACCCGCGGAGACTCTGAACGCATGCTAACACCATTAAGGCAATCAACAAACAAAATGCTATTACATCCAAATTAGACTTATCGTTTCACACTCTATAAATTTAATGCACCCCGACGGAGCCGCCTTTAACGTTGAAAACTTTATTGTTTATTTGTTACAGTTTTTAACTTTAAAATAGTCAAATAAAACTAATTTAATGGTGTACGAATTAGAAATTATATCATCGAGATATTGGGTTGAGAGATTTAAATTAGCCTTATGAACATTAGAGTTCTATTGTTACTATTTGATATAGTATTGAATGTATATAATTATCTAAAGACAACACTCTCGATTTCATAAAAATTAAGTTTAATTATTTTTCATTTACAAACCTAAAAGCGCAGGATAAATTTTATAACTAACACGAAACGCTAATGCATTACCAATTTTTAACAGACTGCACTTAGCTTCTGTCTAATGGACTTCATTTAGTATGTAAATAGAGGATATATCTATTTAATTACTTTATTTATTTTACACCAGGAGAAACAAAATTTACTTAATTTACCGACTAGGTAATTATAAAATCTATGAACAAAAATATCTAATCTTTAAATTAAGGATTACCGATAGATTTAATGTTTTAACAATTTACCATGGCCCTATAATAATATTTATGACATATTCAGCATGCTATTTGACCGACCAGTCTATTTAGTATGAAAAACCTCGTCATGTACCACAAAGCTAAAAGCACATTGATGTATAATTAAAAGAAATCCGCCAGCAAATAAAATAGCGCTCTGCGAAGCCAGATTTATGTGAACATAAATTATACTGGCTTTTAATTATTGCAAACAAATACAAAGAGGTGTAAGATTGTGTGTTTGTTCGGATAGCTGGAAATATGTCTAATAAGCGTCGTTATAATTAGTGAAAGTTTTATTTATTGCAAGCGCCTTGCAAGCCCTTTGTGTATGATGGATGAGGTATTAAAACAATGGCGGTTTTGCTACCATTTTTTATTTTGTCAGCTATAATACAGTATTGTTTAAGGGTTATTGTAGTGTGAAGAATGAGTAATACCGTAGCTAAACAACAATTTACGTACACCGATAGACCTATGTACCTATAAAAAAAATTAACTTTATTATTTCTCCTAAATTAAACATGATAAAACAACAAATAACAAACACTGTATTCCTAAATAAAACTCAGGTATTTTATTAAGATTAATTAAGATTAAGTCATAAAATTGACGATATAAATGTAGTAAAACAGAAGCTGTATACAAAATATATTTTATTACCCACTAACAGAAAGTCGTGAAGTACATCGTGATTACACTTGTTATTTGAGCTTTAGTACAGCTTTACTGACCAGTGATAATTGATTAAGGGTACAATAAAATTCGTATTCCGATCAACGCTGCCAACTCAGAAACACATCTGGTATTAAACAAAGAAATCATTCCAATTTGAACTCTATTATCAACGCATAAAGTAACACAAACTTTGTATTCAAAGGATTAGTCGAGACCATCAAAATGAAATTTTATTAATGCTTCGGGCATTTCAGTAATTCGTCCAAATGATAGAATACTAAAGGGGTAAATCCAAAACCATTCTATAGGGTGCTTGATAAATTGAATTCCAGGGTTCCGTGACAGTTTGATAGTTGCAATTTTGAGGGATGCTGAATTTATTGTCTTTGACACACCCACATTTTTTAGATTTGATTAGGCTGACGGGTGTCAAGATTATATAAATTGTATCCACGGTTAAGATTGGATTGAGATGAGAAATGTTTGTTTGTTATCAGGGTTTTGTATTTAACTATGGTTGTTTGTTACCGAAGTTTTTTAGATATAAGTCGTTGTATGTAAATTGATTTTTGTTTGCATAATCAATGTTGGAATGATGAAGTCATTTAGATTATTCTGATAAGAAATTTCGGTTTACAGTACGGTTATTATAGAATAACAAAACTATACTTTAGAGATACTTTTAATTATATTTTTTAAAATCCAAGTTTGTTTATCTTTATCATTAACGAAATACCATTTTAATAACTCATGGTAAGTATATACATAAAAAGCAACAAAGACATTGGCGCAACTTACCTATTATGAAATGAAAATCGACATTTCAGAATAATAAAAGGCCAAATAATTTATTTTTTGTAAACAAAGAAACCATATAAGTCTCTAATTATGGAAATATAATCCATAAATCTTCACCGAATTATCCAAAGCCACTCACGAAACTGCCAAAAGTTCGATACAACCAACCCCTACTAACTCTTTCGTATAAAACAAGAGCCTTCCGCATTTTCCTACGAGATATTTTATAGCACCTTTCTTTGATCGGAGGACCTTTCGCTGACCGCAATAAATGCCCGCTAAAGAGATAAAAGTAAGTCAGATTCTTTTGTGAGAACTCGGTCAAGTAACGTCGAATCTAATGAAAATCTTTGGCGTCCTACGAAGATTTATATTCGCCAATAACATATTGTTGTTTATAACCACATCAAAGCGTAGGAAAATATCGTTCATGAAACTTTGCCGTATTTATTGTCAAAATTATTTATTATCTTTCAGAGAGGAAATATCATAAAGGTCGTAACTCTTTGTATTAGAAGATCTATTGCTGAATAAAATGCATTGGTCCGAATTGTATTTTATACAACGTTCTTATAAATGGTAATAAGGTTGGCTCAGATATCCAAGTCTCGGTACACAAATATTAATATTAATGTCTTTATTTCAAATCTTCCGATTCTGGAATGGAATATGAAAGAACATCGTATAAACAACAAACTTTAATTAGGAATAAAGCTTTAAAATTTTGTTAAATAAATCTTTGAGTCTCCTATAGATTAATTATTTTACAATGCTTTCTATTATAGTAACGAAGTGCACCACGTTTCCATTACACAAAATTATACTTTCCTTTCCTATTTTCATCATAATTAATAGATATATACGTGGAGATATTTTTAGATCTAATTTCGTTCAATCAACATTCAAGTGAAAACACGCGTATCGAATTAGGAGCTGTTTAAATATAGCTCTATCAATAATGAAATTATTCATGTGCCTATTAGAGTTAAATCCGCTATCCATTATCTTATGCTAATAGGGGGTCAAGTGTGAGATTCCCGATGGTATTAGGTTTCAATAATATTGCTCATGCATTGCAAGCAGTTCAAGCTATTCACAGAGGCTTAGAAACTGGGCTGCCAAAATTGATCTGTAACACCACTGTAGCTATGTAATCCTTCCTTGAACCTACATTTATGTAGTGTATATCTGTGTAGTGAAGATATCCTATGCATCGCTTTTAGAGGTGAGGAAACCTCAGGAAGTGACGTGTAGAGTGGATAAATAATACAATCAATAAATCGCATTTAAAAGAAGATTTATCTAAATAATAAACCTATAAAGGAAATTACGTTTTTTAATTATATCAGATAATTATCATTATAAACATAATCAAATTGTTCATAAAACGGTTACGATCAGTAATGCGTAAGCTTTTATGCAACAGACAAATGCGTTGAATACAATATGATTAAGTACAAAATAATGCGGACTTTAATTTCGACGAGAAAAAATCCCAAAAAAGCGAAATTGGTTTGTGTTCCGCGCTCAGTTCCCTTGATACCGTCCAGTGTATTCTGTAATTACAATTTCCGTGCTCCAAGACGGAATTTGAAACGTATCTTCACTTCATTGTTAAATACAGGAGTTATAAACCACTACTTATTTAAATTTCAAATGTTATTTATTCATACTAAACCCGCTCCCGACTTTACCAAGGAGTCAATACCAAAAACCACAACATTTTCGCTCGAATCCTCACGTCCAGGGAAAAATCCTTTTTATCTTTACGAGAATCATTTCAAAGCAGTCCGCAACATTCCACTTAAATCATGTGGTCACAAAACAAAGCGCTCAAGCTTTGTGGTCATGCGCGAAAATATTAGCCCTTGTGGTCAACTCCGTTTACATATTTTGTTCTGTAAACCCATGTTTATTATAAGCTTTACAATGTTTCTAGTTTCTACCGTCCGCGTCGTTATGTTTAACTAGCTGTGCCCCGCGTTTTTACCCGCATTACTCAGCTCCCGTTGGTCTTAGCGTGATGATATATAGCTTATAGCTTTCCACGATAAATGGGCTATCTAACACTGAAAGAAGTTTTCAAATTGGACCAGTAGTTCTGGTTAGACTATGTTTAGCGTATTCAAACAAACAAACTCTTCAGCTTTATAATATTAAGTATGTAAATACGTTAAGAATTCTTAGCTCATAATAGTCTGAAAGACGAGGATTTGTCGACATTTCAATAGAATGCCTGCATTGTGTCAGGTATTTATTACGCGTTGTCTTGCCATGGAGTCACGACGTCAAACCGAAGTAAGCTAACTGCGAATGAACGATAAAACGCTTAGTCTGAATATCTGTGGTTCGTCTGGAGGCTTGTGGAGAATGGCTCTGCACTGCAGATGGTACATTGTAAAGCGGAAAGCGTAATGTCACAAACTTTCAAGGACTATTATTGTTCTGATATAACCATACACGAGACAGATGCTTAATGCAAACATGCATTGTACCTAATTGGACTTGGTAATTGTTTATTTGAGATTGAACTCGACAGTCAAAATACCTTAATATTTTTTACGAATTAGTCCTTGATGTGCTTCATATATTTGCCAGTAGTAACCATTCATATAGAAAGTCTCAAGCCAATTTATCCCAACACCTACGCACCTACACATTTACTTCCCACAAAATTACAAAGAGTGAAATCCTAATTAAAATACAGATTCACATTTGCTAACCTATGAATAATCAAAATACGAAAATATCATATAATTAAACACGTGTTATACAATTTTTTGAAGTGAAACTTCTTTAGGAGCGTTGGCTGTAAAATTTAAAGGTCGCGTCATGGCGATACCGTCACGTCATGGAGTAAGGCAAGTAATGCAATGTATTTTGGTATTTTTTAATCTAGCCAAAGAATGTTCACTTCTGACACGTGTGCTGGGCACATATGCTCTTTTTTGCATTATTAACGACATTAACATCGACGACACTAATTATAACGACCACGTTTTGACACGTACTCAGACGAATATTTTTTATTGGTCACATATAATGTTAATAAAACCGCCAATACCTTATCACTCATACAATCACCTGTCGGGTCTTTTCCTTATAACAGCTTTGTTGGCTCGTTACGTCTTCCGCGCACCAAGCGAATAAAGTTTTCTTTGAGGCGTCTGCATACGCGCGGTGTACTTGAGTTCCCTTAGATTTCATATTGGAAATAGTGTCGATATTAAAGGAAATGAAGTCAAAGTGGTTCGCGCAAAGCGAAGCGATTAATATGGGCACATAGGAAAGCTACAATGTATGAAACGCTTTCATGTATTTTTCATACGTTTAAATGATTAAACTCAGACGCAACTCGACAAACTCTTTTGCTTGGAACTTTGAGAAGTGCTTATGAATAGTCAATTGTTTTTAAATCGCTAACGATTCGGAATGTCGCTTTTACTGAGAATCGACAAGAAACTCGATACTGGTACTCTTTAAAAGTAATTTTGTCCATACGGAATGTATAATTTGATAACATTTTAATTTCGCGACGTCTTTCTTTTGTTTATAGTATTTTTTAAGATAGTAAATTAAACTTACTAAAATTTAGTTTTCTATCTAATACAGAAAAAAAAAGTAATTGAATGTAGCCAACGGTTTTTCTTAAAAGATGATATAATGTCTGTATACAATTATTTTTGAGCAATTATAAAAATAATTCGCATATTTACGCTGCCAATGGTATTATATAGAAACACTCTAGCGGCAAACAAGATGATACAATAATTCCAAACAAAAAGCACAACAATTATTACTATCTTCGTCATATTATTAATGTTTATTACCAGAATTAAATCCATAAACACGCCGACTCATTA
>CAJQZN010016806.1:0-10636 GCA_907164685.1 Colias eurytheme | reverse complement strand
GTTTTTTTTGAAAACGCGGGCGAAGCCGCAGGCGGAAAGCTAGTATTTTAATAAAGTTGATTAATTTCTAATGTGACTTTTTTTACTATCTTTTTTTTGCCCTTAAAGAATGCGTCTTGAATCATTAAATCATCTTACATAATAAAATTTATAGAAAAAAATACCATTTTCAAATCGGGGTCTGAGAGACCCACCAGGCATAGTTTGTAACTTATGCCCACCAGGCATGCCAAGGGTTAACTATTGAACCAATTTGCATGAAATTTGGTATAGAGATATTTTGATACCCGAGAAAGGACATAGGCTACTTTTTACCCTGGGAAATAGGGAATAGGTTTTATCCCGGAAATCCCACGGGAACGGGAACTATGCGGGTTTTTCTTTGACTGCGCGGGCGAAGCTGCGGGTGGAAAGCTAGTAGGTTTATAAGTGCTTGTTTACACTTATTTGTACATTACACGTTTCATAAACAGAATTCTTCCACAGACCTTTGCAGCCGTACAAATAAAAACTTGCTTATTCAAACCTTATGCAATGCATAGATATGATAAGAATAAATAAAGAATAAGGATGTCATAATTTCTTACAAATAAATTTGGAATAACGTCGATGTAACTATGCTCACGCTATGCAATAGGCGCAAAGCGGCAACGTCGCAATTCATTCACAAAATTATGAAAAACATTGAAATTGTCTACGGTTAAGCCTTGGTGCTGTCATTTTGCTGACGCTCGTTTGACTTCGTCGAATTTGTTGTGAAGTTTCATCATACGATGTTCTGTTTATTTATTTTTTAAATATTTATTGGAAATAATTTAAATATGTCATTAAATATGCAAGCAAATGATAGATAACGCTATCCAATATCTGGAGAACAGAAGATAAACCCACCTTGAGATAGAGAGTTGCCAAATAACTGGTACTTACTCAAAACATACAACTCCAGGCTTAGAAGATTTATATTTTCAACGAAAGTGTATATTATTGTGATAAGTTTAGAAATAAGTTTTATGTATGTATGGTTTGGCGCATGTTGTAAATAAAAATGAAAAAAAAATAAAAAAAATAAATAAATATTTTATAAATAAATCATTATAAATATCAAAAGGGTTTTTCATAATTTCGTATATTTTGACATTTCATACAAAATTTTCCATTTCAATAGGTACGTAGTGGTTAGGGAGCCAGGTGCAAATTTGGTTAACTATTTCCTCTCAAGAGATAATTCGTCAGACGCATGAGAGTATAGTATTATAAAGCCTCGTGAACGTCAGCTGGCGCTCGGTTGGGGGGGTGAGCGGTTGTAGCCTCCCACGCACATAGGAAAAAAAATACATTCATTCATTCATTTCCTCTCAGCTTAAAATTTGTCAAATTGTAGCTAACCCAATATCTCAACGAAAAAAAATAGTCAGCTGGTTACAACATGGTGTATTATACGTCAGCTGGTGTCTCGAACATGAAAGTTAAATTTAAAGAAAAATTTATTTTCCGTTATTTCCTCTCAAACAAAAATTTACCTGATGATAGCTTATATGTAACTGTGGATAAATATATAGGTCAGCTGGCTGTATCTTGGTGGAAAAACCGTCAGCTGATACGGGAGGCTACAACCGCTCTTCCCCCCAACCGAGCTCCAGCTGACGTTCACGAGGCTGCATAATACTATACTTTGATGCATTTTAATTATTACCGCTTGAGAGGAACTTGGTCATAAAATCTGCTGCTGGCTCCCGGACCATAGGTAATGAAATTATTAATTTGCCTAACTTTTTCTACTTCCCGTATTACTCTCATTGCTATTATCTCAAATTTAGATTGAAAATTGCTTCTAAAACTTGTAAAACACAGCACAATGTACTAAAAGATATGTTATAACTCGGTTATGTCAGACTTATACTAGGGTGGTAGCCGTAATAAGGACGGAATAGCATTAGTATGAATACTTATTACGAAGTTATACTAGGTTACATTTATTTCGTGTTTATTTGTATGATTTTTCCTTATTCTTAGTTTATTCTTTGCATAAAATGCTATAACTCGTTTATTTGTACGGCTGATAATGTTAATTTTCAATAGCTCTAATATAGTGAATATTAATTTTAAATTATATTCAAATTTTACTATGAAATTGACTCTATAAGTAAGAAACAATAATGAGCAAGGGTCGTTTTCAAAAAATGGATAAATACTTTTAACATACTAAGTATATTTTAAGTGAAACTTCTTTATCGGGGTTGGAAAAAAATTTAGTGTAACATTTTTTTTGTTACGCGTGACATTTTTCCGTTACGCGCCATCTTTTTCTTATCCCTACCACGCGTGATTCGACGTATTTCTGTAATGTTGCATATAGTAAATTATTTTTTGAAAAATAATGTCAAAAAAAAGTTTCACTTCTTACGTGTGTACACGCACACATTTTTATCTATTTATTTTTTAAAAACCATAAAATGTTAATAGAAACAATACCTACATTAGCTTTGATATTAAAAAATTCAGGTTTCAGTCTTTACTCTTGCCAAATATAGTTTGATTTTATACTTGAGAAAATTACTAGAATACCCTTTTCATTAAATTTGATTCGCTCTTTTCGCTTTGTTATAATATTTACTTTAACATATGAATTGAATTAATGTAATTATTATGAAACTAGCTGTGCCGCGTGGTTTCGCTCCTGTTGGTCTTAGCGTGATGATATATAGCCTTCCTCGATAAATGAGCTATCTAACATCGAAAAGAATTTCAAATCGGACCAGTAGTTCCCGAGATTAGCGCGTTCAAACAAACAAACAAACTCTTCTGCTTTATAATATTAGTATAGATATAACCTATTTTATAGTATGTTTGTACAGGTTTTATTATTAAAACGTTACTGTTAGATGTAAGTAATAATCTATTTCTATATCATTAAGAAAATTATTTTATTTTATACCATACTAGCGACCCGCCCCGGCTTCGCACTGGTGCAATACTGATACTAGTTATTGTGGGTTATCCATAAGAGATAAACATATACCATCGCGGACTTTTCTGTAGACCTTTTCAATGTGTATAATACTTAGTACATTATTTTGATAAAACTCGTAGGGTTCAGCCTGCGTTTGCAATGTAAGCGGAAAAAATGTATGTTTTTACGATATCACATTAGAAACCTCGAAAATAACAGTACTTCTCCACTATTTAATGGATGTTATTATACATATAAACCTTCCTCTTGAATCACTCTATCTATTAAAAAAAACCGCATCAAAATCCGTTGCGTAGTTTCAAAGATTTAAGCGTACAAAGGGACATAGGGACATAGGGACAGAGAAAGCGACTTTGTTTTATACTATGTAGTGATAGTGAAGTTACGTACTTTTGCTCTGAAGTGAGTCTCTACATTTATGATTATTTTAGTTATTACACCTAATTTTTGAAGTGAAACATTTTTAGGCGCAAAAAATGAGTCGCGTCATGGCAATACCGTTACGTCATGAATTACTTCATGTACGATCGTGTACGGTGACGATTTTGGTAACTTTGAATCTTGCCAAAGAAGTCTCACTTCTGACACGTGTGCTCGGCACACTCTTTTTTATTATTAACATTTTAGATATAAATTATTTCGTATGCATTCCCATATTTGTATTTATCATACGCTCATAAAGTTTTCTAAACCTTTAGTTTTCTAACTTATTTAGGAGCAAAATAAATAAATCGCTTACGTTTATTTGATGAGCTGTAGCGCAGAGCATTACTGTGCAAATAAAAGTGTATAACATCAGAATTGGTGAACTACAAGAGTTATATAGCCGACAGCATCTGTTACAGAAAAGTTATACTCGTATGTAACAATATTGTTATTTTCCTTAGACAAACACTGCAATGAAATTTCTAGCTCTGGGTGTTTGCTTTTTGAATGTATGTAGGTGTAGTATGTGTGTGTTTTAATTTTTTAATATTCTATAGGTATGCCATTAACAGAACTGATGAAATAAGTAGTGGACTCGTTTTCAGATTAATAGTGTCGCTGGGTACCTATGACAAAAATATTCATTACGTTATATTCTATTTCTCATTTCAAAAAGACAATATTAATATAATAATATCATCATTAAACAAAGAGCAAGTTAGTTAAATTATAGTTAGTAAAAACCGAACACAAGATAATATTATTGTAAAACATCTTACCTTATCAACTCCACATGACGTCGGTGACACCGTTTAATTCTGTCCAAAACAATATCACCATCATCTACATCAAATATTGTAGCACAATCAATTTTAATAGACTCCAATTCTAAACGAATAAACATCATAACAGATAAAGCGATCATATCATAAGAAGTAATCCAAGCGCAAGCTAATAAAGTACCAAAAGCTTGGATCACACAAGCAAAGAAGTAACCTGGCATTTTATGTTTGTCAAAAGGCACCCAGGAACTCACGACTTCCATGTAATCTTCTGTCCCGTCTTTAGTATTCTCTCTATACTTCGGGGACAAAAGGTACTTGAACGCTGGTTGGAATATAACTACAAAAGCAGTAGCGTATGATAAAGCGCAGAACATATAGGTCACTTTCCGGCTATATCGAGTGAATTTCCTGACAGTTTCTTCTTGTTGTGGATCCTTTGAACGACGGTTTTCTAAATCAGCTCTAGTCACATATTCGCAAATATTCCGCCAGTCTTTCTGCCAGAAAATCAAAGACCATGCCTTGCAAATGTTGATTACGCCCTGCATGGAAAATTTTAGGTTCGTTAGTAGTAGGTTCAGGTCAGTTTTTACGTAGAAAATGTCAAGGAATTCGGTTGTTATGAAAATCGTTTCTAGGAGTTGAATGAGAATAGCAAAACATTTATTTCGAAAGCCATCTGGAAGCCAGAGGCCCCAAAAGGACAGGTATTTAATGATAGGTCCCAGGAAAGGCCTATTCGGATCCTCAAATTGAAGTAATAGTGAGGAGAACATTTTGAATAATGTGCGAAATAATGAAAGTGAAATGTGTTTTATACGAAACGTTTATAATTGTGTTAATTACTTTGCTAGTGATGTGCCAAATGTAAGTCAATTATAAGGCTCGGATTTACCAACATTATGACTATGAGCTCTGAGTGAAATTTAATTATTCGCGAAAACAAAATAAACACGAATTAAACAGTAAATACGTTAAAGTAAATCTGGAATGAACATTGAGTATCTTTTATAAGGTATGTTGAAAACCAACTTGACAGCAACGTTACATAAAATGTACTGTTTTTTAAACCAGATGAAAATTTTCGAGATTTATCGTGTTATGACATAATTAAATAGCCCATTTGAACCCTTTAAATATTAAACCTATCACTATATAGTATAAAACTTAGCTTTCTCTATTCCTATGTCCATACGCATACTTAAATCTTTAAAACTACGCAACGGATTTTGATGCTGTTTTTTAATAGATAGAGTTATTCAAGAGGAATGTTTAGTATATCATTTATTAGGTTTTAGAGAAAGTGGGCGAAGCCGCGGGGGGAAAGCTAGTAAGTAATAAAAATTAACAATTATGCCATCATCCATAGATACTATTGTCAAGACCATTTTTTTATCATCTTATTATCTACATTTTTACTTCGAATTAGTTTTTGTTCATATTAGTGTGGGTAAATCATCATGTACAACTTTCAACAGAAAGGCAAACGCCTTTTATCTATATAATATATAAATATATATCATTTTATATATATAATATATAAATATATCTATATATATAAAATTCAAAGGTGACTGATATAGTGATCTATCAACGCACAGCCCAAACCACTGGACTATCGGGCTGAAATTTGGCATGCAGGTAGATGTGGTAACGTAGGCGTCCCCTAAAAAAGGATTTTAGAAAATTCATCCCCTAAAGGGGTAAAATAGGGGATGAAAGTTTGTACGATGAAAATTTATCTTTTCCACGCAGGCGAAGCTGCGGGCAACAGCTAGTTCTGTATATAGTAAAAGTAACGCTATTTTAAGCCCTTATTACAAACCACATTTCCAGTTTAGTGCCAAAATACAAACGAATTATGTGCACTCAAACTCCGGTTTTCCACTGCATGCTTCCAAATTATTGTCAACCAGCAAAACGTTGGTTTATTTAGTACTAGCTTTCCGCCCGCGGCTTCGCCCGCGTTTTCAGAGAAAAACCCGTTCCCGTAGGATTTCCGGGATAAAACCTATCCTATGTCCTTTCTCGGGTATCAAAATATATCTATACCAAATTTCATGCAAATTGGTTCAGTAGTTCAGGCGTGATTGAGTAACAGTAACAGTTACTTTCGCATTTATAATATTAGTATGGATTTCCTGCATACAATGTGTTCTTGCATCTCTTCAGTCAAAATTAATATTAAATTAGTTCGTAAGGTGTCATTCGGTGTATAGTCGTGAATAATAAAGTGAATTAATTGCAACAATGTAGTACGTGTTGTAATTATAAAACGATTATGTGTAATTGTAGAATTGTATGTTGGTTTTTAAGCTAGTTTTTTGGCGTGACGTTGTTTGCAAAATGGGTATCTTGGTCGTGATGTTGCATGTAGTTGTATTGATGTTGCATTCATTGCAATTCTTTCACCTGCTTCACTAATCACTAGATAGTATAAAACAAAGTCTCTTCTCTGTCCCTATGTATGCTTAAATCTTTAAAACTACGCAACGGATTCTGAATCGGTTTTCTTAATAGATACAGTGATTCAAGAGGAAGGTTTTAGGATACATTTTATTAGGTTTAGACAAAGCAGGCGAAGTCGCGGGTGGAAAGCTAGTTTATGTAATAAGCAAATAATAGACCATTCAAAAATTATATTCAATTTAAGCCTAAATATACAGTTAAAATCTATACAATACAAATATTATAAAGAGGAAAGGTTTGATTTTTTGTTTGTTTGTATGAATTGAATAGGCTCCGAAACTACTTGGCAGATTTGAAAAATTCTTTCACTGTTGGAAAGCTACATCATTTCTGAGTGACATAGGCTAGGTTTTATCCCGGAAATCCCACGGGAACGGGAACTATGCGGGTTTGTTTTTGAAAACGCGGGCGAAGCCGCAGGCGGAAAGCTAGTAATAAATAAACACTTAGTATAATATCAAAACAACTGAAGACAAATATATGTAATGACGAGACTAATAAAAGCGTGTTAAAAACATACAAGTTTTATTTTAAAACAGTCACAAAAACGTTAATAAAGTCGTTAATCCCAAAAAGGTTCATAATGAAATATTTGGACGTGTTTAAAAGCAAATAGAAATGGGTAGCAGGGGTTTGCAGGCACCGGATATTTTAACTGAAAAGTGGAATTGTTAAGAGCCCTGTACTGTACAGTTCTTGGAATAGGGTGACTATTAATGTTGGGATTACGGGAAATAAATACATAAATATATTATTGAAGTGAAATTTCTTTAGACTAGAGTAAAATTTCAAGGTCGCGTCATGGGAATACCGTCACGTCATGGACTAAAACGATGATGTATCTTTGAATCTTGAAGAAGTTTAACTGCTGAGTTCTGACACGTGCTCGGCACAATCAATTATTTTCAATTTCAATTCATACATACTGAAAAAAAATTGATTGTGCCAAGCACGTGTCAGAACAGCCGCTCTTTTTATTAACCTTCACGGCATCGCTTTGTCTAAAATTTAACAAATTGTATATCTACTACCTTCGAAAACAACTCTATCTATAAACGAAACCGTATTAAAATCAAGCTTTAAAGATAAAAATACATAGAGACAGATAGACATTGTCACACTATAAAGTAATGCGAAAATGACTGAATTATATCACTTTTATATTAAATAAATTGGTTGAATATAATTGCTTTAAAAGAAAATGGAAAATAAATTTATAAAATTAATAATTGAGTTCAAGGCGAAAATGTCTGGATTATGTTGAAATCGGTTGAAATAATTGACTGATAAAAAGAATATGGAAAATGAATTTATTTTCAATAGTGACTGTGTACTTTTAATGTATTTAAATCGATTGATTACATTAGTGATTGTGCGAAAAATTTAATTAAAGAGCTTTACAAAATGCTTCAAATTAAAAATAATATTGTAAAGTGTGCAAAAATGAAAATATATTTTATAATATGTTTTATATTGCGTTGATAGAGAAATTATTGCCTTTTTTATTTTTCATAAGCAGTTTTTGTGTACGGATCACAAACGGATCTATCAAAATGTAGGAATATATAAATATATTGCCATTAAAAAAATAAAAAAGCAAGCGCGTTTTCAAAGAAACACCCGCAGTATAAGAACCCGCTGTAAAGAAGAAACTTGTAGGATTTCCGGGATAAAAGTAGCCTATGTGTTATTCTGGGTCTTCAGCTACCTACATACCAAATTTCATTGTAATCGGTTCAGAAGTATTAATAGGATTAATATTGATTACTGCATATGCACCCTACTCCGTTATCCTACGAAAGTTTCAGAGAGACAATCTCTAAGAATTTCCCTCCAAATACTTACGCTCATAATTACGTGGTTTGCGAAGTGGGGACACAGTTATGTATTTTATGTAGTTTATATATATGTAGTTTATATCCACAAACCACCCACACACCTCACACACACACACACACCCACACACACACACACACATAATATACTACCTACATACAGATTTAACATTTTTTTATGAAATAATACTAATTAACTAATCTAATAATTATTTTAGAAATTTATTATATAATTTTTTGCAAATTGGTTAATAGAATTACATTGTTTTAAATAGATTTATTTTTTGTATTGCTATTGAACGTTGTATGTAATAGTGTATCGGGAAGGCACAGGCTCCTGAAACACAGCGAAAGCTATATTAGGAGTCTGGGGTCCTCTTTTTTGTGTAATGTATTTTGGTTCAATAAATGATTTTTATTTTATTTTATTTTATTTTTTATTTTATTTTGTTTACACGTATTCACTGAATAAAGAGATAAATAATAGGCAAAACGTCCTTTTATTTATCTGTTTATTTAGGTGCTTGAAATTAATGGCCTTACTAATAAAACGTTAAACAATGGATAAATTTCTAACATTTTCTACCATAGCTGTGTCCTGCTCTTGCTCCCATGAAACGTTTATCACAAAAACAAGACAGGTTATTGCAATAAGTAATCCATTGCATAGCGAATGGGTAACATTTTTGACGACGCGGTTGGCGCAGTGGTAGAGTAACTGCCTACTGAGCCGACGGTCCCGGGTTCGATCCCCGGTCAGGGCAAATATTTGTGTGATGAACTCAATTATTTGTTCTTGGGTCTGGGTGTTATTATCTATATATGTATTTATTAAATATTATATTTATCGTCGCCTAGTACCCACAACACAAGCCTTAATTGAGCTTACTGTGGGACTAGGTCGATTTGTGTAATAATGTCCTATAATATTTATTTATTTATTTTATTAGTAAGACCGTAAGCCGCCATTGCACCCGTGCGCAGCCGGGGCGGGTCGCTAGTGTATTTATAATATCTAGTTTAGTATACCTATACCACACCCCGGACACTCCATACAAAATTATCGTTTTGACAGTCACACTGTAGAGACTGCAAATGTGTGTGTTAACGCTTTATGGTTGGCACATTTGTGACTCTTTTGTGAATTCGCGTTTTTCTGATGAAATACATCCGTAAACAGCACAATATCTATCCATTTTCTACAAAAAACGATAATCACAAATCCCAAATAATAAAATTACTTTAAGTCAATTTGATTAATGTTGTCAATCTTCGTTGCGTATCGTCCTTGTAGAAAAATGCGGACCATTTATAGCATGATCGTGCGGGGTGAGGTAAGTGTTTAATTTTGGTGGGAGGCCGAGAGTGTCCGTTCTGTAGCGTTTAGCTACTATGTATTATGTATTCTGTGCCTATACCTTACTCTTTCCATTTACAAGTTTCAAATCATGTCTTTGCTAAATATTTTAAAGATTTATTGCACACTTGAAACGTAACTACATAAGTAGTTATTTTGTAGTTTATGCAAAGATTAATTCTTTCCAAATGTACTAAATAACTATTTAAACAAAGGCAACAAAGCATAAACAAAAGAACGTTGATCACTGTGACTTTCATAAATTTAGAAGCGGACCAAACATTATCGCTGCGAATAAATCGGTTGCATTGGCTCGCTTCCAGTCTGGTTTTGGCCTTAAATGTTAAGCGGAATGTCCGGCTTTTTTAGTTTTAATGATATATCTATAAAGTGAAGTTCTGTAACCCTTAATTTATAATATAGGTGCTGCTAGTAATTTATATTATGACTAGCAGTCCGCCCCGGCTTCACCCGTGTTACGCATACCTATAGCACTCAGTGACCACTTAATTAACAGTGAAATAGTTTTTCAAGTCGGTCTTCGTAATTCCTGAAACAAGCGCGTTCAAACAAACGAACTTTTCAGCTTTATATTTTTAGTAGAGATATGATGAGACTCGTGTACCTACATATCTTGTAAAATCGATCTAGTAGTTCCTGATATTAGTACATTCAAACAAACAAAATCTTCAGTTTTATTTTATAAGTATAAATAAATAAAATAAAGAAATATTATAGGACATTATTACACAAATCGACCTAGTCCCACAGTAAGCTCAATTAAGGCTTGTGT
>CAJQZN010016804.1:0-13493 GCA_907164685.1 Colias eurytheme | reverse complement strand
AATTGCGGGACGTAGCGTTTGCGGCGGTACCGGCCGGCCGCCAGGCTCTATACGAAGTCGGAGCGGGCCGCTGTTTTTATATACAACGTTCACAGTTTTTCTGTAGTGTATTTAGTATCAGCATTGCACCCGTGCGAAGCCGGGGCGGGTCGCTAGTAATATTATAAAGCTTTGAGTTTGTTTCTTTGTTTGTTTGTTTGAATGCGCTAATCTCAGGAACTTCTGGTCCTATTTGAAAAATTCGTTCTGTGTTAGATAGCCCATTTATCGAAGAAGCTATATAGTATATACTTTATACTATCTATCACCCTAAAGACCAACAGGAGCGGAGCACTGCGGGTGAAACCGCGGGGCACAGCTAGTTCATTATAAAACAAAAGCCACAAAACTATAAATCACGGATGGATAAATGAAATCCCTAAAAATAATTGAAAATAAATATCGAGTAATATGTTCGGTCAAGTAAATCTTTATTTGATTGCTTCCAATAGAAGAAAGCGGAACGGTTATGGCTAAGAAGCCATTCACGATTGTGGACTGCGGAAAGACGACATTGTGCAATTTTTATAGATTTCCTAACTTCTATGTTCAATTGTATGGAAGGAAATCGAAGGTAGAATAGACTTTTTGGGTTTTGTTTTGTTTTTATTATCTATCATTCTAAATGCTATTATTCAAGGAAGTAGGTAGCCGTTAGACCATTAATAAGAGTTTTATAATAAACGAGTACCTATGTACCTATAACATTTACATCATTTGTTATACACCTTAAAAATGTAAAGGTATTTTTCTTATTACATTTAAAATTGGTAGGAGCCTCAGTTAAAAACTGCAAATAAAATTAAATAAAATATACATAGGCACATACCATTATATAAATTTGCGGAATAGACACGATATAACTACCTATGCCTATAAAGCTCGCCTATTACTGCTGTAGACAGAAGATATCGCCATTGAAAATAGAAACAGATTGTATGTCTCGGCGTCGCAAACTTAAGCTATTATGATGGACAAAAATTGTCGGGCAAAGTTCGGAAAGTTCTAACTAACGGCCCCTTATTGCCTTAGTTGGGACAATATTTTTGTTGTGGTTAGATACGGAGTTTCTAGTTATAACAAGCTATTATGCTCGTGACAAATTTGTGTTATGGGGATATTAAACGTTTTGTTTCATTGCCTTGGCGACGGTTTATTTACGGCCCTTTGTTCTCATATCTTTTTAGCAAATAGAGTAATTAGGTTATAGTGCGTAGCTTTACTTTTTATTGTTAGGTCCTTTACAATCATTGATATTTTTATAAGATTCTGTACATTCTTAAAGGAGCAATTATTTTCAAACTTGGGACAGTTTTTAAGCTATTGCATAGCTTTTATCTCAGACTTTGAGCGCGGCGACCGAATGTAAAAATTCCGTAACGAAAAATCAAAAAACATAACACCCCCCACTCCAACCGGCACAGCGATGCGATGCAGATGCTATGCAATACCTTTAACGCGGCAGTACTCGAGTGCCATACGTATTTTTTTTTGAAAATTTACTACTGAAATTATTATACTTTGAGAAACATGTGAAATTACCCGTAGGCCGTAGCTTGTATCCTAATGTATGTCCATATTATTTTACTCATGATTAAAATATGGTATATTTTGGAACAAGATAACAAACAACAGTGGGTTTTAATATTAGTATAGTAGTAGAGATTTCATATTATAATTATTGATACCGTATTTTCATACATTAAGAACCTATCATAAAGCAATGTTCTTTTTCTATATTTTCTGTCTCATATTTCCATAGATTATTTTCTTATAACTTTTTTTATATTCCTATTATCACGCAAGTTCACTGTCAGCTGGCTCGTAATTAACTGAAATAAATGTATTAGCCTTCTCTATAAATCACAACCCTTTTGGTAAAAACTGCACGAGAAAGTATAAAATATTTTCCAGAACTAACACGTTGGTTCCTATATTTTCTCTAATACCATTTGCGATTAGGTTGATACTTTTATTACAAACTAGCTTCCGCCCACGACTTTGTACGTGCATACCCGTTTTTCCCCGTTCCCGCAAGAATTTCGGGAAATCCTTTCTTAGCGGATGTCTACGTCCTAACATCTACCTGTAAGCCAAATTTCAGCCCGATAGGTCCAGTGGTTTGGGCTGTCCATTGATAGATAACTATATCAGTCACCTTTGAGTTTTATATATATATATATAGATAATTCCATTGAATTTATAAAAACTTTCATTTTCAATAGATGATACTAGGTTCACCTAATGCTGTCTATACATACCTACTGAAATTACCTAGCTAAAGCACAGAATAATAACTAATAGCGCTATAGTTAATGCAATTAGATGTTTCTAAAGTAATTTAAACAATGATATTTCATCTAAAGATATTTATAAAATAAATAATGATAGATGAGAATTCTATAGATTTTTCAAAATGATCGGCGACAAATTAAATTGTGGCTTATATACTCTACTCCTACATTATAATGTACTTTTTAGTTTACAAAATGGCCGTATACTATGGGTATAATGTAGTACATCGCTGTTTGGTTTATCTCGATCTAGGTGTCGTATTTACTAATGAAGTACGCATATCCAGCCCCTCACAAAGGCTGTCAGGGACAGGGATTGGTTCGTCCGAACAGGTATTAGTCTCATATGACGCTAGATGGCTGTTTTAGAATGACTCCAATGTTTATTTAGGCTGAAATATTATAAAATATTACATTAGAGTGTTTTTAGCTTTAAAATAATTCATTTTAATGATGTTTTAAATCATAAAACGTTATATATTACGCTAAGATTCTGTTTCTGTATCATAATCTGTAATATAAAATTATATACAATGTTGCGATTTACTATTTTCCCAGGCTTATACAAAAATATTATATATTCGCACATAATATACCAATATTGCAACTTACTGTGAAATAGAATGTTCATAGGAGATCATCAAACAACGCTGTGATATGCAAAAGATGAGTTTGCAAAAGAAATTTCAATTAATTAGTAATTTTATTAACGTTCCGTAGTGCTCTCACTATGGAGGATCCGATAATTAATTGGCCGAGTACGGAATAACTGGCTGGCTTTTTGCTTTTGTACCTTTGTAATACGATGACCGAATAAGGGTTCCCTATCGCACTAATTGAAATTCAAAATAATATGCATCAATCGATGAAAACCACTGAAGTGGAAATATGTTAATTCAATGTCGGTTGTTTTAGGATCGATCGGGATGTTGGTGAATAATTCAATGATTCGTTTATGCAAATATGAAATAATTAAGTATCCAATGGGAAATATAGACTAGTGGTAAATTGTAATCGTGTATTTGATGTTACTGTGAATGATTGAGAAATTCATTTACACATTATTTAATATCGATCATGATGTGAGCTGACTCTAGTACGTATGTAGATAATTACTATTACTATTACTGAATAATTATTATATGATAACAATTAGATATATATAGATTGTTAATCATATTTTTTAAGTTCGTTTACTCTCAAAAATTTCATTTTATTTAGGTACCTAATTCTATTATTAAGTCTATGCTTTAGCAATAAAAAATGCATCATCGTCTACAAACTTTCAGCTACTCTTTACACAACTCGATTAATAATACAATGTGTGTGCACTAAATTGAAGAGTTCCCATTATTGATTTAGCAAATAAGCATTGTATTGTAAAAAGTGAAGAAGAAGAAGAGAAGTGAATTCTGTTGGCCTCCGATCTATTCCCAGACGTATCAGTTTGGTCAGAGCTTTAAAGTAAGTTATATTGGATAAAAACAAGGGTTGACAATCGTCTCATTGACTCCCAGCACACGCACTCACTTTGTTAAGAAAACACCATTGGCCCTTTGATGTTGGGGAAAGCGAATTTTTAATGCATATCTTCGGGATAAACATTGATAGATTTTTTGGTTTACGTTATAGATTCTGCCGCTTGACTTTTTGAGCAGCGAAATTTGCGAGGGAGGAATTTTTATTCAGATGGTTTTGTGGATGTTTGAATATTTTTAGCACCGTGATATATTTTTCATAATAATTTAAATTATTAACTAAACGTGCATTTAATCGCATTTAAGTAGGTATACTTTAAAAGTCGTTACGGTGTTTTAGAATTGAGAATGAAAATTTTCTTTCGGCGGCAGTATAAAAAATGCAATCAAATTACAGCCCCAATTTATTACTCACACTTCCAACTTAAAAATTATTCAAATGCCACCATTATACGGTTACATTTCTCCCAGTTCCGAATTCACGCAAAAACTTGGGCAATTTTTCAAATGAGCGGACGTACATTTATGAATGTAGGCTTCGATATCGGAATTTCTTATCCTTCATTCATTAGCAAGTTCAATCAGAGGGCCACAGCCTGCGGTTATTTATTACCTCACATCGGCCCTAACAATTACTGAGAAGGAAAACTTTTCTCCATTACGGCCCTCGGGAAGGCTTTCATACAAAAAAGAAATTGTACACGTTGGTATTGCCCGTAATGGATTCAGGGTCCGATTTCGATTCGCTTGTGCGAGAAATAAGTAATATTCATCTAATGATATCTCACGGCATATGTTTTGCTAACGTTCATTGATTCTCAGATTTTGTTTTTGCTAAGCTATCCTTAACGAGTTATTAATATCGGCGGTGATCGTGTGGATATGTTGTTTATTTCAGATGTTAAACTAAAATTACGTTTTCATCGGGTTGGTTTTTGATAAATTATTAAAAACAAATTAATTTAAATAATACGATATTGGTATTTTTATGGAAATCATCATCATGTACAAATAGATTGAAATCAAAACGAACGAACAGAATGAATAAACTTAAAAATAAACAGATCAACCATGAACCAACGCGCTCACTCACATAAGTTATTTAATGACCTTAAGGAATTCGGTACTCTTATCCAAAAATAAACACAAAATGTACAAAATAACAAGATGAACAAGGGAAATATCTAATCATTAGAAGCTATACGTGGGCCTACGCAGTTCTGAGGAAAGTTTTATTAAATTTCGGCGCGCAATTGCCTACAAAATGTAACACCTGAGGAATACGGTCCTACAGTCATATTGATGATTTAGGAAATGTGAAAACTTATTATATTGTGAGAGTATAATGTATTTTTGTTGAAATTTACTATATCCTAGAACAAGATGTTTTTAAACGGAGTAAGATAGGTGTAGTATATGTTTTAGATTTGTTAGCAATCATGTGACCTAATTAGTTACTTTTTCTGAGGATTAACCGGCATCATTAACATTTAACATTTCATAAATAATTGAATGTATAATAAATTACGAAATGTTAATTAAATTGCCATCTTAAGCAAGCTCCGCATCTCAGCACTTAGTTAATTCGCGTAAGAAGTCTAGCTCCGAACAACGCTGAAACAGATTACAAACTTCCAACCAAAACAATCTAATAAATGTAAGCTAAAACACAATCAATGTTTTGTGTATACTCTCAAGTAAAATACTCTACACATAATAACATTTTCTCATATCAGATCTGAAACATTAGCGGGAATGCTTCGCAAGTTTGAACGTGAACATTCTCAAATGAAATGTAAATAGGTGGATGCCATTCGCAGTCGGAATGAGCACATCTTGATATTTGTGTTGCTTTCAAAGCCTCGGGCGAGTTTAATTATCAAAAATGTTTGCTTTATTTTTTAATATTTGTATGACTGTTTTATGTTTACTCGTCATTAGTGTTTTATTCCTTTTATCTTTCATTTATGCATGAAAAAGGGAGCTTGTGTTTGAAGACTATTAGATATGCCACATCTTGTTTGAATTATTTATTTTCATTATGAGTAATAACTGAATTATAAAATTCGATGTAAATTCTTGAATGTTTTAGAAACTGTAAGTAAAGTTTAGTTCATCTAAGTTACCATCACTTGACCCCCTATCTACTTGTGCTATGATATCTTCTTAATTGGTATCTATTTGCTACTTTATACAAGGAATAAAATAATCCATATTGTGCTCGTTTATGTACCCAGATATAAAATCATAACCATATTTAAAAAAGCTACTTTTATGAAGTCATAAAATTTGCAACGTAGTTCCGTCTACACTAAAAACCTCTCTATATGGCAAAGTATTTTACAAACAATAAATATCAAATGTTTATCGCGTGTATCGATTCAGCACTTTATCCGTACATTTTCCAATCCGATGCAGTTTCTTCGGCAATATTTCACAATCTGCAAACATAGATTTTTCTGAATGTAGATAACGATTTTAGTACGAGTGGACGGGTCGGATGGATTCAGATAACAAATGCAATTTACGCTTTTCTAGTTGCTGAGAATTACACACCTTCCTTTATATTTTCCTTGAGTTTTCATTTTATGCAGTCGACAGCGTTTAAATGAGGAGTCCGTGAGAAGCAAGAAATTAAAAGCAACCATTTAATAATGCTTGTTGACTTTTATAGAGCTCTCTATTCCATTGTGCGTAGTCGTATTTCTGAAGGCTGTAATGAAATTAATAGGAATTATATTTAAATGCCCCAACCAGACAATAAATCTTAACTTTCTAAGAAACTATTTTGCAACTTGAATTTTCTTATAAACTGATGCTTTGGTCAGAATTTCAAAATAATACGTATTTTTTATTTATTCTTAATATGACCGTTGTATTAATAGTATTTATAGCATATGAATCACTAGAGCTTTCACCATAAATAAGGCAGTATTTGCTATTAAATATCATATTGCTGCGTTCGTGAGGTGGTTTGGAAAGTTAGAAATGTGGCAGGTGACCCTTTATAATCTGTCACTCGTACAACATAAGCTAGTTTTTCTTTCCGTATATTAATGCTATTTATGATACATCATCTCAACTTCTCAACTACGTAGAATATGACTAGAAATGGACGGAATATAGAGATGGTAATGATGTGCTTATTCAACTGAATCTAATCATTTTTAAACCTTTAGCTAAATCTTCCTTAGTCTTCCTGTAAAAAGACAAGTTTCTCTCTAATAAATTTAATCTAACGACCTACATCTGCGTCGTGAGAATACATTTCACTAAATAACGGTAGCACTGCGCAGTCATTCTTCATACAAAGCGAATGTAGGTGGTAGTCATATTTCGTGTGAAACGTCAGCGGGACAAATTGACTTGCCGTGCTGAAATGCACTGAGGCAAGCTGACAAAGATATAAACCCAGTGCTTAGGGTTACTGCAGTTTAGTGTGCAGTTTATAGTTTAGATGGCAATTAAGCAAGTGTGATATATGAGATTTAGATTTGATTTGTAAATTTATAGGCTAAGATTTCAAGTCGGTTTTAATATCTACAAGTAAACATTGTAAGCTTTAGTTATAAACAAGAAAAAACGTGTTAAAACATATTTAGAAACATAACTGTGCATAACACAGAACCAGATGTTGCAAAAAAATTGTGTCTTTTTTAAATCTACATAATAAGAATATTTGTAAATACATTCGGTATCACTTATCTTTAAGCTTTCGCACGCAAAGTTATACGCTACTTATTAGTAGAGATCTTCGTCTGATATGAGTTTCTAATTCCAGAGGTTCAAAGTTAGAGAATAGTTATGTATGCCAGATATGACCACCCAGGTTATACGAAACCGACTCGCAGAAGCCTAATGAAGTTGCCAAGGAGTGGGATGTGATAGTTTGCGATCCTTAATTGCAACTAAATATCTGTTACGAAATTCAATGTAGTTTACCTTATAAAGTTATATTCCAATATCAGTAACTAAATACAGAACAATAACTTTGTAGAAACGGAATTAGTTTGCTAGAGAATTCGAAATGTTAGGTTAAATAATATAATTTCTAAATTGTGTTTAAATTCTTGTATGTTTCTAATTTCCACCGTTACTTCTTTATCTTTCTATCTTATCAACACGACATTTTGTCTTATCAAGTTTAGAAACAGTTTTTTTAAAGGATATAGGTTTTGGCCCAAATAGTGTTTGCAAAAACGTTTCCCAAATCCCAATAGTGGGTATAAATAATGAAATCTCACAGTTAACATTGAAGGCTCAAATAGAGGACGACAAAAGGTAGTGTGAAATACAAGAAGGACCCACGTCCGTTGTACCTTGACGTTTATGAGGGTATAAGAACATGCTGCTCAGTAATGTGATACGACTCGGAAGCAATCCCGTGTATTTATAGCTTCGGAAATAGATTTAAGGTGAAGCCGGATTTTTGTTTACAACTTCGTACGGAAGGCTACGTTATTTGTAATGAATAAAGCATTCGATAATCTGGACATTGGTCGATTCCTTTTATTATTATTTAACAGGAGAAGAAGAGAAAAATAATTTGCACCTATTTTGTTTACACATTTATGTTTTTTTACTGATCAAAAAATAAGTGTTCGGTCACGATTTCGCCTGATGATAGACTAAGATGGAACGAGGTTGCTTAGAAGATACCCGTTCGTTCTTCCCTTGAACTCGTATGATAACTTCGATTTAAGAATAACAACCTATTACTTGTTGATAAATGAATTGTTGATAAATGTTGATAAATGATTTTATTTGCTAAAAAGAAGAAGAAGATGATAAATGAATTATACTTGTACTGTCGTTCAAATTGTTTTATTTGTTTTACTAATCGCGCGAATATAAATCAGGTTCAATTTAGCGTACTAAAATATTAATATTATAATGGCTGGCATTGTTTTCCACTGGTTCTATGGAATTCGAATAACGCACTATTGAAGCGTGGAATTATCGTATTTATAACATAAATTCTTATCGGAATAAATATGGCGCATAGAGCATAGTGATACAGTGATACGAACATATTAAGCACCTATTGTATATTGTACCACATTTACTTGTAAATGAAAAAATAATGCAGATAAAATATGAGCTACTTTACAAATACACTTCTGTGTTTTATTATTTATCGTGTACTAAGAAAATAATACCCATGAAAGTGCGAATTCAAATAATACTATTTAAGACCTTTTATTTTAAAAATGTTACATTATTTACTTATGAAAAGTTACAAACCAAAGTAAAGAGCATTCATGTTTTGCCTGTCATTAATTTTCCCTCGTCTAGCTTGTCCAGTGATTATAATCATCTAGTCAAACGTTTTGATGGACAAGGGGAATCGCAAAATTATGCTCGCTCACGTACATGCATTGTTTTGAAATTTTAATCAAGAATCACATTTGAAGTCTTTTAACAGTACTTTTGTTCCCCTCGCTTTGATGACGAATATATAACAACTTAATTGAAACATAACACAATGACAATAGAATTTTAATGATTGATGCGGAATGTTTTTGGTAAAATCTTTTGTAATAATATCAGAATGGAGAGAGATTAGCGTCTTTTATCATTTATTATGGTCTAACAATATGCTTATTGTTTCCATTACGAAAGAATATGATGGGACGTATTTACTGATAATAATATGAATTACTTAATATCCCTTACAGTTGGATATAGATCATTACGTCCGTCGTTCGACAGATTTCCAGCTGGGACCCATACGAAAATCTGAAGAGAGGTGTCTGGGATGTTTGCCTTTTAATTTGGCAAAATAATTTAAATGAAATTACCATATAGAAATACAATTATTATAGTTTAGACGCCTATACGATAAGATGTGATAAAGATTTACCTAATATCGCAAAGTCGTCTAGTTCTATTTGGTTGTCAATTTTCCAAGCCATGTCCTTTTCCATATTCCGTTATATAAATCTTAAGATTTTCTAATAAACGTAGTTAGTGAAGGCATAACTTGTAGTTGGAGTTTGTAACTGGTGGTGTCTAGTGGTTACAAAGTTCGCAACTTTCCCGGGCCACCGCTCCGCACCCAACTTTCTGATATCTATTGATACATTAATTATGGCTTTGATTTATAGCTGTTATTCGCTTAGTTTGAATACTTTCTGGAACAACTTTTTTTGGGTTAATTAACGTGTTACTTTTGTCATGGTGTTTATTAGTGATTTATGGTTTTATTACAATATTCAGAAGTCAAATAATATAATATATAAAACTGTCTCACATATTTTCCAGTACTGTTACTTTGTTTATTATGAATATATTGTATTTATGACTTTTAAAGAAAATGTAACTCCTCAAGGAAAAACTCAATACTCAATCCCTTCGCTCAATCCAATCGAAACAAGAAAACTGTCAGCAAAGTAAATATAAATGGAAATGAAAAGTAAAAGTTATCAGTATGTCACAGCACTTCGCTTGTGAATGAGACAAATGGTTCAAGTTCTAGAGTTTTCGAATTACAACAAAAACGTGGGCTAAACTTGTAATTCTAAAGTTACTTTTTGGGGCTCTGTATTGAGGCCCAGATTCAAAATATTTATAGCATATACCTATATTGCGGTCTAGTTACAATAACGCTCATGTTAAAAAAATAAATAAGATGTGCAGTAATTATTGTAATAGTTCAAAGATGATTCCTTATTAGCTAAATATAAAAAAAACACATGCACGAAAATATTGTACATAAACTCTGAAAAAAATAATTTTAATATTCGCATAGAAAAATAATATTCTAGTTAAAAATGTATTTCGTTCAGAATTTATCTCGCAGCGCTTTATCAAAACTTACTAATTACAAAAAGTGGAAAATATTTTATGAAAAATTAATGTATATAATATGTGTGCCTAATATGTTCAGAAAACTTCATTTTCACTAGCCAAGCTTGTCACGTAACTCGGTCGGCCAGCTGCTTCGATATTGTTGTAAAGAATTTTATACTTGTATCGCAATCTTTTAGCTTTATTACTTTTTCATACGATATTTTATATAAGTTCATTGCCCGAGTATTGTCTATTGTAAAAAGCTTTCTATTTCCCTATGGGATTATCGAAATTATGGATGTAAAATGATATTTTAGGCTTTACATTATATTAAAGTTTTAATGATAATTAAAGATTTTATTGGAATACACAAAAAATTTGAAAAGGTCGATAAAATCTAATATAATTATTAATTATTATAGAATAATACAGTAAATATATTGTGGGGCTCTATGGTATAAATATTCGACCCTGTTCCCGTTACAATGTTGTCAATCAGTCAGCGCTCCAGTCCACGCATTTCCTTTCGTTTCCTCCCGCTGATTTGATTGAAAAGTTCCTTGCCAACACCTGAGACCTGTACCTATTACTTCTTAGGAAACTGTAATTGTGTCTTACAGTACGATGTTTTATAATGGTTGTCGAGGGAAAGGTTGGAAAAGTCGGCTAAAAGGATGTAGGTGAACTTTTTTCTTAATGCTTTTCATGATTCTCTGTAAAGTTTTGAAGTCGTAACTCAATGAGAATACCTACGATTTAATTTATAGTAACCGCTGATGAATTCCAACGATTCCTACAGGGTCCTATTCTAACAGTGAAAGTTAACCGTGGGTTAAAATTGTTAGCTTAAATACGTTTATATTCATTCGGGTAAGGTAGGGTAACGAACGGTACGATTGCTCCCATGGCAATACAAGTTTCAAGTCAAAGCTATGTAGCTAACAATTGTTCAAATTGGGTCGGCTGCACGTGTATGAACTGATTTTGTACCTAATATAATACGTATATGCAAAATCCGTTTTTATATGTGGCAGGCTGATTTCATTTTCATGTTATAAAATAATTTTGCAATTGTATTTATATACAAAGACCTTATTCTTTATATTCTGCTATAAACAAATATCCGTGTGCGTTATAGAGGTAAAACGGTAATGTATAGAAAAATATAGGTATATGGCGAGAAATGAGCCTATATCCTAGAAATGAGCTCTATAATAATGACTGCTATCAAGGAAATGTAGGACTTCATGAAGGATGTATTGTGAGGCTGCGTACAAGTTCCACTTACCGGATGAAAAAGCCTGATTCTACACTGAAAGGCTGAAGAGGGATGTATCCCACTTCTAAGCCGGCTCATTGATCTCGCAGCTCTTCTCAATTTATATGCCAATAAATCAATCAGCATTCATTTTTCATTCAATATATTTATAAGCAGAAATCATTTGTAATTCGTATTGAGGAAAATTTGTCTTTGATTTATACCAAAATTTCAGCAAGTATTGAAACCAAATTCGGATCATTATTGTGCACTTAAATGAACTAAAGGTGTGGTGGTATTACGCTTATTGTCTAACTTTGAAACTTTGGCATTGGAGCGAAAATTTGAGAGCGACTATTAAACTTTACGAGGCGTCTCAAGCCGGTGAACTTTTTAATAAATTCATCCATCCAAACGCAAGAACATTACCTACAGGCTCGGGCGACAAAAGGGACGCCTTTTGGAAGCCATTCCTTCATCTATCAGGGTGACACGCAATCAAACAATACAATAAAACTTCCCTTCCGAAAAATACTTGAAAATAATTCTCCATTTAAATTCAGGAGGGAAGGTTGGGAGTACGTTAACAAAGACTCTCTTTAGCCGTGGAGGTAATAACTAGGTGCTTACGTGCATTGTGTGTTTCGGAACGTAAAAAAATACACTGCTAAGTATGCACTTTGCACGTATTCTCCTCAGATATAAGACGCTTTTTTAAGTTTTTGAAAGCCACGCGTTGTCGCTTCCTGTTATTAATAAGGATTCTGTAAAAAATACTTTACTTTAACGTATATAAAAGACACAAAATAGTGTATATTACTTATTAATATACGTTTTTGTGAGTATGTCTGTATTTGTGATGCAAATAGTAATAAACATTTTTTGAGCAACTGAAAATGTCACATGATTTTAAATATACCTTCATCTTCGTACAATAGATAAAATAAATATTAGCTGTTATATTAGGTATATTACTGTTGCCTGGTTTCACCTGCATCCGCTCCTAACGTAGCGGTCGTAGCATGAATATAGCCGCTTAGATAAATTCAACACGAAACTAATTTTTCAATACTAAACAAGTCCCTGAACTTAGTTCAAATAAAAATACTCTTCAGTTTTATAATATTAGTATACGTTACATTTCATTACCAAAATTACATAGAAGCTCTTTTCCTCAAGACATTATCCCACTAAAAAATTTAAACTTTGTAGGTCAAATTATATTAGTGAACGCGTTATGTTCCGCCAAATAAGCCGGGCACAGATGTTCCTGTCGTTATACTTCGAATCTCATAACCGTAATTGAACTCATCATCGCTCCCATTATTCTGATCACTCTTGGTGTGTTCCGCTTAGAGCCGTGATATTTGGTAAGAGTTTCAGGTGTTACATCATATTTTTTTACAAAATGTATTCTTTTGTTAAATGCGGCTGAGGCTAAAATGATAGATCTAGAATGCGTAGATATCTGTAGGGACTTAAGAAAGTTTACAAAAATATCATAATTAAACTTTTATTAATTACAATCGAAAACGATATAGCACCAGGAAACATTCAATTCAAAATTTCGATTCTATTCGTTTATTATATCTGTCACGGCTAAAGGTAGGTGAGAACATAAACTTAAGATTA